>JANHFX010006556.1:0-13638 GCA_027560015.1 Chloroceryle amazona
ATATTAAAAAACTATCTATATTAAAACTAAGACTAAAGCCCAAAGGGAATGATCAGTCTGTCTCACAGACTGTCACTCAGGTTAGGGAACATGAGCCAATGCTTACACACTGAGCTCCCCCCTAAGAGTGGTACCTCTTTCTTTTCAGTCTATCATGACATATTTACAGCTTTGTCTCTCAGCAGTCCCTACTGAGACTCCAGGGATCCACACTGGCTCATCATGAATGTTATTTTTCCTGTGCTACTACTGCTTAGAGCCAATAGAAGATATTCAGCAAGGAAATTAAGAGTCAGTGTTAATGTGATTTATGTCATCCCCATATATCCTGGATTAGGTTAAACATATTCTTTCTCCCCTTCCCCACTGCAGCACTGCTTCCAAGTATATATGGTGTAGGTTGCATTAGCTACATCTGTACTAGAAACTGAACATGACTGGGACTGTTCTTCGGGATTACAGCTACTTGTTGTAGACAGTTACTATTCATACTATTTAGTTCCTATTCATACTCTTAGCCCCCAAACAAGAAGGTCGGGTACCAGTCCAGAATGGGTCCTTCATTACAGTTAATACCTGAATAGTGCTTGTAAACTGTTTGGGAGTATCCTAGATGGCCCAGGTCTAAAGCCTTCTGAAGACTCTGCTAAGACTTTTAGTAAAGACAGTGAGTGCTTGGACATGTTTCCTCACCGTGTTTTTCAATAGTATAGACATTGCTGTACACAACAGAAAAAGAAACCCCCAAATCATACAAAATCCACTGTTGCATACTTTGGTTTTATAGTTGTTTTGTTTTAATTTAAACTCTTGGTGCAAAACTGCCTCACAACCCACCAATATCATAACCTACAAAACCATCCAATGCTCTCGTGAACACCCTGATTAGCTGTAAATGTATTATCAAACTGAACACATTTTATATTAGATACAGGAAATACTGTGGGTATGTAAATCATACAATCACATCCATTCATGATATAACCCTTTCAGACCAGAAGGGGTCTAACTGTCTTTCAGACCTCCAGGTTAAAAAAGAGACTGTCTTCTAAGAGGGTACCCAAAATGCATTGTTCAGCAGATCTAAAACATTAACTGAGTCATACTAGACAGCAAGCAAGCATTTACAGGTCTCTACCTAGGAGACTCCCCTTTGGTTTTCTGAGTGTGACATGTCTCACACTAAGGTTATTGGGTTGTTCCAGCTTCACAGTGAATGAATGCTTATCTGTTCCTGCTCAGTTAGGCCACACCACCCCCCAGTTTCACTGTCCTTTCTCAAACAGATACTAAGACACAAGGACAGTGGTTTCAAATCCTAACAGAGGGGAGAAGATCTTCTTTGCTCAGACAAAAATCCCTATCCCTCCCTGGTATCATTACTTAGTAGCAGTAACTCCAAGGTGTTGAGACCACATTTAGCTTTACAGAATAAAACATAACAAGCTGTCAAAATGTGCATACATAAATTAGAGTCATTATTCCAACTTAAGGTTCTGGGGACATAAACAATCCTCTTGAAGTTCGCTGTGACATATTTTGCAGTGGGAGCCAAGCATTAAAATTATGTCCTGTATAGAGAGAGCTGTAAATGCATTCTGTCTTAGGGCCTGGCACCGTGGCACAGAAATCAACAGGCCTGCTTTAGAATAGAAAATAAAGCAGTCCAGGGCCAATTCCCTGCCCCTGAGCACAAGTTTTATGGCACAGACCATGTCCATATGGCTAAACTCTGTCCTTCTGCTCACTCCCCAAAGAGGAGTCCTCATCCATATCTGCCTGCTTGGAATAGTCCCTGGCTCAAGCTGCTGCCCTAACCCATATGCAGACACCATTGCAGAGAGTGCTGGATGGAGCAGGCAAAAGCATGCCATGGAGCATGCTCACACTTAAACACCACAGATCACTACACACTACCACTCCTGGCCCTGCCGAGGTTACTGACACAGGTACAGTCTGGGACTTCTGCTACCATAGTATCCCTAAAACAGGTTTACCTTTCCATAAATGGCTTCCAGTTGCATAATAAGAGGCGCAGTAAGTGAGATCCAAAAAAGGTATGAGGAATGAAGACATAGATACATTTTGTATGTAGAAGGACATAAAGGAGTTGTACCAGTTGAGACCACAGATCCATCATGTCTCCAGCACTTACCAAGAGCACAAACTTAGGAAAAAGCATGAGTGGTGGGCTTGGCAGTGTTAGGTTAATGGTTGGCCTCAATGAACTTAAAGGTCTTTTCCAACCAAAATAATTCTATGATTCTATGATGAGGGTAAGTGTGCAGTCATACTTCGTCACTACACTCTCCTGCAGCACTTTGTGACTCAGGGACTTCCTGAAGCAAAGGCCTTATCTTGGTATTTAACAGCCCTCTGAGGATTCTTCTGAAAGCAAATAAAATCTGGATTAAAATGCTGCATAATTAAAAGGTCAGTGAAAATAGGCTTTATCGATTTGAATTATAAACAAGGAACAAAGTTATTTATTCAGAAAATGCATTTTACATTAAAAGAACATCAAAACAAGGATGAACAAGGGTAGTGTCATTACAAGACAGAATCAAGCTGAAAGCTACAATCTCTAAGAGCAAAAAGGCACTGACATCCTCACAGAGGGATTCTGCTTGGGTTCAGTTTACACGAAACAATACCAAAACAAATTTCATGGCATAGTTCAAGGCAGAACCTGCTGTGACAGAAATCAAAACAAATGGCTAATAACTTAGCAGCAAAACATAGGATCCTTCCCATTTTGCATCCAACAATTTTTATAGCAAAGTTGTTTCCTGACTTTTCTGGTATGCCCCTTTAAGGCTTTGAAAAACCATCATAGCAGCTGCATCTTTGGGACCCAATGGGTACTTTTGAGCTACTTGCTAAATCCATATTAGGAGCTGAGGCAGCCGTGGCAGTATGAAGAACTGTTCCATTCCTGAGTGGGAAATTCCATGAGATAAAACATACTTGCATTTTGTCCAGCAGAAATACTGTATTTCCACTGAAAATGCCATACTAATAAGCTCACTAGTGATGTTTCTTCTAGAAATAAACCAGAAAAACTCCTGATGCTCTCTCTGTCTCCCCTTTTTTTCCTCTACCTCTTCCTTTCTCCCTCTCATCAAAGTAGGAGAAAGCTGGTCAAAACAAAAATCTAAATGCATTTTTCCCCCTAATAATAAAGAGGTATTCCCTTACTTTTTCCTTGATGTATAAAAAAAAACACCAAGGGAAAACCATGTTGCTTTGCAAGACTTGTTGACCACAGAAAGGAAAGAGTCCCTGAAACACACCTATCACAAAAAGGTTCTTGCTTGGTGCTTACTCACAGCTCGGTTACAGCCGTGCAGATGCAAGTTTTAACAACTGCGATCCGAGTCCTCCAAGACTTCCCCTCACCTCCATGTACTTTGTAAACACGACACCACATTTTTATTTTGGAAACTAAGGCAAACCTACAGAAATAAATTTGGAGCAGATGACTGAGCAGTTATGACTAGGATGGAATCAGGACAAATGCAAAGTCTTCAGCCAGACTTGTGAAGGAGGTATAAGGTGCTGCAATGCAGAATTCCCACATTCTATGTATCACCACCTGATACATATTAGAGGAATGCTGGTTATGTCATTTGATTCTGTTCTTCCAAAACTTTCCTCATCTACAAAACAGTGACAGCAGTACTACAGACCTCACAGGGATCCTGTGAGGACAATGAACCACTTTGCAGTGTTCCTACACTGGGCAAATATTAGATGAAGGATAGAGGAGCCCATCACCACCCTATGGCCTCCTCATATGTCAGAGAATCATACAGGGTTCTTGGCAAGCAAAGCAGCTCTATTCATTCTTACTTGTAAATACTGTTGTTATAGATTATCAGCTACTCAAAAGAACAAAACACAAGCCCAAGGTTTTGCCAGCAAAAGGCCATGAAGCTAAAGCAGTTCTCATCTAGCTGTTATCACTAGATATTGTCCAGGGCAACACAGGAAACACAATATCCAAAGACACATAGGAGTAGGATTGAATCACTTTATCAGCCAACAAACTCAATATAATTACCACTAGCTATAAACAAGCCAATTGCAGCACTATTTAAACCTAATAAACTATATTTCCTTCCACCAGGAGGAATAATCTTTGCTCTGGTGCTCTACTGTGGACTGACAGGAAGGTAGGGAACCATGCATGTTACTCAGAAAAGATCTGTAACCATTTTTCCTGAAACCATTGTTGATACAGCTTCCTCAGATCACTAATCACCTTCAGATCAGAACACAACCACTATATCATTGCAAGACATAAAAATACATTGTTTACAGTTACATACGTAATATCAATTTAAATAGGGAAGGGGGAGGAGGGGAGTGCAAGACAAATGAAACTAATAAAATCAGATCAGAATACATTTTGGTTGCAAAGCATTTAAGAAAAAAAATCAGGGGGAGGAGTGTAAAATTATCCTTCAAACTAACTAGTAGCTCTAATAAGTCAGCCATACAGTGAGGGTTCAATGTTCAGTACTAGCTTTACAGGGAAAGTATTTTTAGTGAGGATAGCAGGTGACACAAGCCTGCAAAAACATTGCATTTTCAAAGTAGTTAAAAACATCCTCTCAGAAGGAACTGTTTTATATGACAGTGTCCCCAAGCTTCTCATTAACAAACTCCATGTCTTGGAGATACATGGAAAAAACAGAGGCATCTCTACAAGGTATCCCTGGAAACCAGCTGATACGCAGGATGGGCAGCTTTACAGAAAGACACCACAGGGTTCCCCATTTCTTTTCTCCTTAGCCTATGTCATGGCAGGAGGAAGGGCAGACAATTAATATGGGAATCTCCAAAAAAAATAAGAAAGGCTTTTCTGAAAATACTGTGCGTACAAAATTAAATCCTACTCCTTTCCCCTCTGGTGGTTACAGTCCAGATTACATAGGCACACCTTATCACTGAAGACAGACAATTACATTTGTGAGCAGCTGTCAAGCAAATGGTCTGCATTCTTGTGAAACCATTTCACCATTCTTCCACAAACAGGAAAATATTTAGCAAGAGGTGTGCAAACTGGGCACAGATGCAAGAGTGAGATTGAAAGGTGGGTGTCATCTGCTGAAAGCAGATCTAGACAGAAAGATTCAGCATGAAAAATATTTCCTTTGTCCTCTAGACTTAGAATTTTCTTCCTCTGGTCTGAAAATGTTCATTATTTTTATTCTAAAATTTAGTGTGTTTTTCTATTCACACTTCCAACAACAAACTGTCAACTGTAGTCCCATATTTACAGTATTTCTCAGAAACCTATTGACAATAGCACAATATTCCCCTGCTTGCTTGCATAGACCAAAGCATTGTAAAGCCATTGTAAAATACAGCAGAGAATAAAACATCAGCTGTTAAAACCCATTTACTCAGGTAGTTTCCCTCTAACAGTCCTTCAGAGCTTCAGTTCAGTGACAAGAAACTCCCTAATCTGGAAAGTGGTCAGTGGGCAGAGAGAGTACTTTCCAATGGCTCTGGTGTGTTCTGGTGAGATGCTACAATACTCTGGAACCCCTGGGGACATACACTATAGTAATTTAAGGGCTAAAATTTGTCCTTATATTTTTGCACCACTGAAATACTGCATAATCCTCATTTTGAAGACTTAAGTGAGACTTAAGCAGCGCATAGCCTCATACCAGGTCTTCTTTGTGTTGGCACAGATTTCATCCAGGCAAGACAATATTTGCTCAGGTGCAGTACCTTGGGTGAGAGTTAATCCCTTTCATTTCTGACACAATAGTTATTATGTACAATAACTAATAAAAGCCACTCTTGAGATCGACGACCTACACATTTTCAATTTCCTCTCATGTACTCCAGCCTTTCATAAGCTTCTTTGATCCTATATAGGTGTCAATCTTTGCATGCATATAGGTCACAAGAAAGTTCATCTCATATTAATAGCCTGGTCACCTTTGGATGCATTGATTTTAAGCCATTTCCATTTCCAAATTTCAATTTATAATCTTATTTCTGTCACTCCATTACTCTCAAAGGCACCAAGCTATAGGGACTGAGATTTTGCTTGGACTCCATATTGAAGAAGAAAATGTGAAGTCAAATATCAAAGCTTCCTCCTTGGATGGACAGTTGAAACACATGCACGCTGTACCCTTCCCTCTCGAGGGAAAGATGGGCCACCTTAGTCAGTTTACTGGGGCTCCTAACCCAGGAGCAATATTCTTGACATGGTCATCAGACAGAAATCGCACAAAACACAGAATCAAATCATGCAGGCTCAAGATGCCTTGTGAAATCTGCACTGAGCACTCTGACTTTGGGGAAAGGCACAGACCTCCCTAAAAGCTGTGAAGACCAGGTGCTACCTTGGGTTTGTGAACGAAGCACAACCATTCCCCCTTCTCCCTCCAGGTCCAGAGGCTGAGCACAACCCTTCACAAGTGTACAAGCTGGACCCTGCCACAGCCTGCACACACACACCCCCCCAGAATAAGACATCCTCCGTAGTTTTTTCCTTTTCCACAAACCATCCATACCAGATCAATGCACCAAAAGTCCTGCCTTCTTTGCTGTTTCAAAGAGGACCAGATGCTGTCAGCAACAGCGTGCAAGGCAAGAAGGACTGGACTTAATCTTTTCTGGGAAGTCAAACCTTATAGAAATGTTTGTTTTCACTCTGCTGTTCGACATTCCAGCTAGTTGGAAGCTTCAGGAACTTGTTCCAATGAGTTGTTTCTCCTTCCCGTGGCAAACTGAAATCAATATTTTTAGATTCCTGTCATTCCCTTAAGACATTCTCTCTCTCTCCCTCCCTCCCTTTCTGAGGTCACTTTGCTTTGGACTCCAAACTATTAATTTTTCAGATTACTCATTTTAGGTGTCTGAAAAGCTTCTTACTCATCAGCCTGTAGAAGGAACCTTTTTTTTTTTTTTTTTAATTCTTTCTAAGACAAATAAAAGATACTTATCTCAACAACAGAAATGAAGTCTCCTTCATGCCAGTGCAACAAGGAGTCTCCAAGTCTGATTTGCAGTCCCTTCCTTGGTACACACTTGCTGGCTTTGTTTCTCACTTACTCAAAGCCCTTTTTTTCTGCAGTCAGAGCAAAAAACTATGCCAGTTGAGGAAATCTGAGGTGCCTTTTCATCCAGGTAAAGTAACAGCAGAGCATTACAGTGAAGTTGAATTCATTTCTCACAGACCACTGAACACTGTGCCACATGTTAATGACTTCTGGTAGCCATGAGTTTAAGCTATACTCTTAACTAGAGCTTAAAAGCTGCATAGCCCAGTGTTGGCCTCCAGAGCTCAGCAAGGACTCCTGTCAGCAATGCCTGGAAAAGAGATGAGCATGTAATACAGGAAGTGGCTTGTGAAGCAAGAAGCAGCCTTCCTCATTTACCAGAAGTTCCCATTTCTGCTCAGCTCCTCTCCTGGACTCATTTGGACTAGGAGAAGAATACACCAGTGCAGCCCTACCTGTCAGAAGGGAAGAATATTTGCTCATCTGATTCCTCTATCTCTCTACCAGAGCTTTACTCTTGGATGTCCTCAGGCTCCTGATAACCTCCCGATGTTACCGCAGCTGTTTGCTTAACATAAACCCATAAAATTCTTGAAGTTGTTGCATCGCCCTTTTCTTCAGTCCACACCCAGGACCTCATCTTCTTAAATACAGTAAACAATTTCCCGCAGGGTCCACATTTATTCTGGTAATTAACAAGGCCATTAATACTTCAGCTGTGACGCACACTATACAGCAAGCTTCAGTGTACTGTTCTTAGGCAAGACTTTGCCAATACATTCAGACTTTACCAATACATTCAGACTTTACCAGAAAAATAATATTTGTGATCTCACAATTATCTACTGAAGTCTCTCAGAATGCCATAGCAAGAGCTACAAAGTATTTGAAGAAAATAAATAAATGAGTGAAAATATTTTTCCCCATAGAGACTTCAGCAAGTCTAAGCTTATGCAGACAGGGTGGAAAACATTTTGCAAAGGCAAAAAGCAGATGCTGTCATAAAGCCGGTTTTCTCCAGTTCACCTATATACAAATCCTTTGGTTCAGAACAAATTGAACGCAAGTAGCACCATAATCAAGTATTTCTGGTTTGGCTCCTGGGTGGACAGAATACAGCTGAAATCCAGATGATCTGCATTTTTTACATCAGGTAAGCCAGGATCGCATACAGGGCAAAACAAAGCAATTTGCAAATGCCCCTATCTAGACTTCAGGTCTGAAAAATATGCTGAGCTGCTTGTGCTTGTTTGGAAACACTCTTAAGTCTAAGTCAGCAAGAAGGTCTTTACTTGCTGCATTGCTTCATACCTACCTGGGACAACGTCCTGTGCAATTGTTTGTACAGCTGTATAGAGCATTCAGGATGTCTGTTTGAGGTGCAAGTCCTAATTCCCCTCCCTTGAAGACACTTGAAAATATATACTGTGACAGACTATATTATTCACAGTTTCTTCATTCGGTTTTAGCTCAAGCTGAGACTACCTTTTTGATAAATACATAGGTACACGTTTACACAAATGCACAGGCATACACCACAAAAAGACTACTAGTAAATCTGTGTTCACAATCTTTGCTTTAATGATGCAAATACCTGACTGTATTTCATTGTACATACCTTTCTGTAAGTCCACAGCCTATTTCCCAATCAAAGACAACACGTTGCCCATGCAACAGCAATAAAGCTGTCATATCGCCTTTGGCTTTAGCTTGCAATCTGTCCATATCTAACACTTCACTGGAAAAGAAAAGGTTCAGGCCCTAAATCTGGATTAATTGACTGGCAAAGGGCTGTGCTGCCTAAAGTTCACCTCACTTTTTTCTTGGCAAAAGCATTTAAACCCTCTAATGTAGATTTATGTCATTTTGTCTGAGTGCCTTCCCCATAGAGGCTTCAGAAATTAATCATGCTTCCTCCACAATCACAGAAACATTCCCAAGTTAGCATGGAACTACTTTTTAATTTTTTGTCTCATTTTTTCCACCTCTTCCCTCTCCCCCAGAATACCTGTCCTGGCTGAAAATATCACATACTATATTTTACTGTTATGGGGAATTTTATCTGTGACAGTTAACAAGATTCTGCAAATTATTAAGATTGCAACATAATCAACATTTCTTTAATTGTTTTACAGAATTTGCTGTTGTTTGGTCAGAATCGTGGACACCTGTAAATTCAATACCTTTAGAAGGATTTTCCTATTTCATAATTTCAAAAAGTTCCAGACTTGTGATTCATTTTAGAAATAAATGGCCAGCAATAAACTACTGCCTTCTTTTTCTTTTTTTTTTTTTTTTTTTTGCTATGTTTCATTAGAAGATGCAAAGCACCCTGACAAACAGGAACTGAAAAAGAAAATACTGGAGCAAGAAGCCATGTTTGTAAAGATGTCAGCTTAATATATGCAAAATGAAAGATATTTTATAAAACCTATTAATAAAAAATATTCCCAAGCTAAACCGAAGTCTACTGCTGTATTTCTGCTCTACTTTAAACAATATTAGTTTCATAACTAATTATCTCACTAATATTTTTCCTTGATGAACTCTGTGCTGCCTCATCCTAATGAAAGTGCTGCGAGGTAATACAGCAGCTACATGACAATGCAAATAGGACCCATTCAATTTGCACAAAAAAGGTTGCAAGGAGCAATTAGCACTTCATTAATATGATATAAAATGCTAATTTACTATATATCCCAAGTGAATCAAAACTCCTTTCCATCCATATGTGCAAATAATAGTTAATATGATGCAGTGTGTATGAACCAGGTTCATGGTGCATTAGCTGGAATCCCTGTGTCAGTTTTCAGTATAATAGCTATTAGTTAAGATGAACAGTAGCTCATATTTAACCTATGACAGCAGTGTTAAATGATAAAAGGATCTGTTGGCAGCAATATCTCATAATTCTACCCCTGTAAAGTTCTCCCTTCCTTGCTATCCAGGATGAAGTATTGGAAACTGACTACTAATCTAATTTATAAAGCAGATTGAAATGAAGCGCTGGTAGCACTCAGCTTGGCTGCTCAGCATTTTGAGAGGCAAGATCATTCCTGGTGAATCATACAGTTCAGGCATTCAAGCACTCACTGGCAGCTTCTAATGATCAAAGTATTTGACTTAAATAATTGATTTATTTATACCAGTAAAGAAGCTCCAGGGGGTTGTGAATATTATGAGATATAATCACACCACTAGGGAATTAGAGACACTCAGATGTTCCTTGTGCCTGCTAATGCCCTGCGGGTGTGATTAGGATATCACACATCAAAGGAATTTGCTCTAAATTTTTTCATATAATAAATTAATAAAAATAATTTATTTTAATAATTCCACTGATTTAACAGGACAGATCTGATCCAAGATGCGGTATGCTGAGAACTACAATGAAGTGTGTTGATCTAGGACAGTACAGAAGCCCAGACCATCTTCACTTAATGACCAAATATCAACAGGAACCTCTGGCTGGTGGGCGCCTTATGAGGTATTAGTATCATCTCAGAACTTACTGTCTGTGATGAGCATTCCCAGAGATTTTAGACAACCTGCATTGTCTGAGATGGAGTAAAACGATGCTCCTTCAACAAATCCTTTCAGGAAGGGAAATGTTGATTAACAGTGACATACAAGGAGGTACATACAGCATGCTGGTACAGGCAGGCAAAGCATGAAGAACCCAGGCTCTTCTGGCCAGATTGTTTATTCAGCTATTTTAACAGCTATCCTAATCATTTAAATGGCTTGACCATTGCAGGCTACAAGTATTTTATAGTCCTTAATGCACTTCTCACCCCAGTGTATAAAGACAATGGGGAAATGCTCTTATTTCAGTCATACTCCTAAGAAATTGAGTTACATAGAGAACAACTAAACTTGCTCAAGGGCACACTGACAGTCTGTGCAGACCAGGAGATTAAACTTGTAATGACTTTCTGCAGTATGTTTCTATTCCAGAAATATACCAGGTTTTCCACAAGGCTATTAGAACAACACACAATTAACATCGTAGAATCATGTTATCTCTAACCTAGCATGCTGCAAGGAAAGTATATAGATGTTCCAATTCCTGTTCCAAATCCAGTACAATACTTCCCTATATCGCAGGATCCAGAGGGAAGCATCTATGGCATCTACGGCAGAAAAACAAAGGCATCCTTTCAGAGATGTGCATAACCCTTGTAGATCCTTTCAGAGCCATAGAAAGACATGAAGATGGAAAGCTATATTTCAGGGCAACTTCTGCCTTGGATAAACTAGTACTCCAGGTGCAAAACACGATTGCTGTCCTTGGGTTGCAGGAAGAACGAACGAATAAGACTTTCTGAACCCATGTCACAACTTCCCCAGGCTCAGGCCTAGCCTGACATACATTGCTTTAGTGCCTTCCTCAGTTGTTGCAAAAGAACTTCAGAACCGCAATTCTGTTTAAACGTCACACAAGTTCCAAGTAAAGAAATCAGCAGCAATTATAAATTCCTGAAAAAGCACCATCTCTATTACTAAAATTAGAAAGGGAGAAGCTTCAAGGGATATATTGATGCCTGTGGGAAAAGCCTGAGATGGTGTTCAACTTTTCCACACTTAAGCTTCATTCCCATTCTTGCGTATCTGTTCTGATTTTGGAACAAGGACATGTGCAGGCTGAGCCCATTAGCAACTTACGCCACACAATGAGGTACCCAGGGGCATATCACAAATCAGTTGCCCACCATATTATACATGTTTTATTGCAAGGGTCACATCTGAATTCAGCTTCAAATGCATCCAAAATTCAGAATCTCTCACTTGATGAGTTCAAAAGAAACTCTTTTGTCTTGGAACTTCAGGATCTGAACTGACCCTGGAGTCATGCAGTCTACTACCAATTAACCTGACAGTGCTACATGTAGCGTGTTGTGTTGAAAATGTACACGTTTTTATGTTTGTAACCCCTTTCCCTTTCTTTACTTCATTTTTTCCAACATGCACATAATAGTTACAGTATGTCCTACAAGATGCAGTTTCACTAGATCGCACAACATGAGGAATTTTTTTTCTTCTCAGCACTAAAAGATACAGCACTGTCCACATGATGGCATGTGGCAGAGGCTCTGTGAAGATGCAGCCCCCACATTTAGGTAAGGCTGAATCTGCACATATGGTGTTGTAACATAATGTGTATTTGCTTTGTACTACTTATGTTTTTCTGCTGCCTGTGTTCTTCTATGCCAATTTACCCTTCTAGTTGAATACAACGACCATGAGGAATCAGAAAAACTCAGAAACAGTCTTCATTTCTAGGCCCACATTTAAAAAAGAAATATAAAAAAAACAGTAAATCCATGACATATCTATCACCATTAAAGTCATGTCACCAACTCTGACCCCAAATTCAAATTCTTCCTGTTTTCTGTGACTGCCAAGTTGAGCTTCAACAGCTACCTGCTCTGAGGTAGTCCCATGCTGACTGGGAAATCTTAGATGTGATCCCAGGTTAGATTATAACACAGTTCAGTAATTCTGATCTTAATGATAAGAACCAGTATGCATCCCACAGCACAGTTTACCTGTTAGTTAAAACTGCACAGACCTACATTCTACCCTTGAAGCACACTGTCAAGTTCACAAGCAGACACTGAAGATAAGGGTTATTAACACTGACTTTCAGAACTGAGGGGTTTTTTAAACAGTGTCTGTCTTGTTACCTGTATCAGCCATGACTAGTGTATTACTCTCAAGGATAACAACAGCTACAACACCTTGAGCAAACCAGCTACTTAGGAGCCCAGAGAAGTGAATCACCAAGACAGAGCTCACACCAGAAAACAGCCCATCTCAGCAGTGAAAATTCCTGTTCCTGACTGAAGACAAAATTTGAGTGTCAAGGAACATAACAGTATTAAAAGCTGAATCTTATCAATATGCCAGATTTTTCCATGTTTATTTATAACTGCAAATATTATTTTCATCTATGCATAAAGGTCTATAAGGGACTATAAAAATATCTCTCTGCATACAACACTGCCTGTTACTTTAGCTGAAGGGGGAGGTCAAAAGCATTTCTCAAAACCAAACCTCAGCAGAACACGAAGCAACAGAGAAGGGCCCGGTGTCTACTATAAATATAAGAACAGAATGGTGACTGGCAAGCCATGGCCGAGCTCAGAGGCAGAAATATAACTGCATGCCAATACATGTGTACAAATCACAGGACAAAGGTGACTAAACAGGAGCTTTCATGAGCAGGACCTGGGCTTGAAGGCTTGGCTGTAATGAACCAAGGGTGGTAGTAACTAACATATGGCTCTGATGAGCCAGACCACGGCCGATAGCCTGGGAGCCAAGAGGAATGTCAAGGCTTGAGATGGTAGTGGCTTATCTTCCTAAGGATACAAAGGTGTCATATTTGCACAAGCTGAGTCTCTGAATTCACAGAATATTCATGGTTGGAAAGGGCCTCCTAGATCACAGAGTCCAACCATATCCATAACAAAAAAAAAAACCACCTAAAAAAACCCCACCTAAATACCCTGGTCAAACACAAAATCACCCCCTACATGCCTGCCACTAGAGCATGTCCTGAAGCACCAGGTCTACCTGTTTCTTAAATACCTCCAGGGATGGT
>JANHFX010006556.1:13738-24790 GCA_027560015.1 Chloroceryle amazona
AAGGAGAAGAGGCCAACACCCACCTCTCTACAACCTCCTTTCAGGTAGTTGTAGAGGGCAATGAAGTCCCCCCTCAGCCTTCTCTTCTCCAAACTAAACATACCCAGCTCCCACAGCCTCTCCTCATATGACTTGTTCTCTAAACCCCTCACGAGCTTGGTAGCTCTCCTCTGGAGACGGTCCAGCATCTTAGTGTCTTTCCTAAAGCATCTCAATGTCATTCCTTGTCTCCATCCTCATCCTCCATTGTAGGAATTCACTCTGAAGGTAATAGAGACATGAATGACCATGCCAAATCACACCCAAGTGGAAGATGCAAAGTAAAAAAAAATATCTACAGTTGGGAAAGAAACATTTCAGGGCATAAGAAAACAACAATAGACTCAGCAAGGGCAGTGGGCTTTGTATGTGAAAAGCAAGGGGCAGCTGTTCTCTGATGAGCAGCTTCTGCAGAAAGCCACCCTTCCTTTACAGCATGTCTCACTGCCTGAATTCAGTTAGAAGCTGTTCTTCCTTCATCCCAGTGGTTGTGTCCCAAGCATTGTGAAATCTTAATGCTGGCAGCATTTGCAGCTGTAGGAAGTCAGATATAAGCCCTAGTGCCACCAGTACGCTTCTGGCAATGGAGCCTGGCAGCCCTATCACCAGCTAGGGCCTTCAGCATACAAAAAAAAAAAAAAGTTAAATAAACCGCAGACTTGGTGATCAGCAACAGACCTGACTGCTCATTGTGCCTGGAAAGGAAATTCTCTTCTTTTGAGCTGGCTGTTAAAGAGCCTCTCTTCTCTGAAAAATACCTGATGTACCATGGCATGGTCTGCCTGAACCAGCAAAGCTTGTGAGCACAAGTTTCAAACCTGGGGCTTAAGTTAGATGATTGAATCCACACTCACTCCCCTGAAAAAGAGAGATGATTTTAAGGGCACTGACCACACAGCTCTGAACGATGAGAGATAGGAGAGATGTAAGTGCCAATGCAAGACACTGTGGCTCAGAAGTGTCACTGGGTACTGATCTGGCCACCCCCTAGTTATGGAGGGGGACACTCTACCTTGTGTGGCTACCTGCTCTATATTCCTCCTCCCCACTTTGTGGACCAGTTAGCCTTCATTTTGAGTAGAAGTTCTGCAAATCGAATTAACAAAATGTTAACTGTGGGGCCAAATTCAGTCCTTGGTGCATGCTTGTAAAAATATAGCCAATAATATCCAGGGGGGAACCCAATGACATATTTCCACAAAAGGTAGAAAGAACTTTACTTATCTTTTCAGGGCTTTATACTGCTACTGAAAAAATAAGTAGGAAATTTGTCTTTGGTTTCAAAGGGAGTAGAAAGCTGCACTATAAATTTTAAATATTTTGCAAGGTGGGTTTGTTTTTTTTAATCTTGCCTTTTTCAATACACTTGCAAAATGGGAAGAGCTTCTTTGCAACCAATAAAAGACAACAAACGTAGAACTCATTACTTCAGCCATTGTACATAACAGCAGCACTGTTTTTTGTTTTTAAAGAGCACCCCCCCTTTTGATGAAGGACTGCAATGATTTCTAGTAAAATGTTTAAATCGAACTCCTCATTACACAAAGTTCCCCACCCCCCCGACAGCCTTGGAACCTGTGAAAGGAGGAATGTAATGAGCATACATTAATGTTATATACTTTCCACAGTTCTTGTTCTGGTGTGACCAGATTTATGTATGGAGTAGCTTGAATGTAATCCATCACGATTACACACAGCACTGGCTTCAACATTTCTGCAGGTAGCAACGTCTCCAAACTCTCTTTGCTGCGGCTGTATGAAAGGAATTGAGATGTGGTGACACAATGTTCATTTGTTTTCGTGGCAAGACTCAATTAAAACAACATAACAGGGTTTAAAAAAATACTAATCTGTGAAAAAATGTGAAAGTGAGTTAAGTAAAACCTTCAAATATTCCCTTGTTCTGGACAAGCTGTGTGGGCTGACAGCTTCTCCCAAGGGAGTGAGAGATCTTAGAAAAATCCCTGCTACGAAAGGACTGGCTGTTAAGGCAAATCCCCACCAGTCAGAGCCCAGAGGAGGGTGAAGCCCAGCTATTAATGCCCAAACATAGAGAAGACATTGTAAAGGAAATATGGGGGATGAGAATGGCAGTGGAGGAAACAAAATAGGGACTGCCTCCCACACAGGGGGACAACAAACCTGTGAAAATAAGAAACTGCTTTTTCACGAGACGGATTTTTAGGGAAGAAAGACATGTCCTGTGGCTTTCAAAATGCCACCTGGGCCATTAGGGAACTCAATGTTACCACAGCATGAGGGAGACAAGAAGGCGGGTTTTTAAAAGTAAAAAGAAATACAAGGAGGCTTCTTTGCAAGTCAGAATCATTTTAATTGCTGCTGTCTTTGGTGGGGAAAAAAAAGAAAAAAAAAAAAGTGAGTTCAAGTAGTGCTGACTACCCATTTTTATACCAAGTTCTGCAATAGCCACTGTTGTTCCCAGAGTACCAGGATCCTGGGGCCTTGTCACCAGAGTGCTCATTTTTGAAAAAGGATTACAATCCAGCCAAGTCAAGTTTCAAAACCTTTTCACATAAAAGGTATAATCACAAATGTAATGCAAAGCATTAGAAATAAAGTAAATTTAGATAGTCTCAATTGGGAGTGGATGAGAGAGAAGAAGACGAGACATGTAAGGAAGCTTTGAGTCTCTCAAGCTGAGAGGAACTTCACAGGGATACAATTGCTGAAAGGAAGAAAAGCTCTCTTACTGTTGGTATACATTGTCCAGAGCCACGGATGTATTGTAATTCAAGGTAATGATAATAATAATTTAGAGAATGTTTTAACTGAAGAACTCACAGGTAATTTTACATATCTGCAGTTCTCATATGCCACTACATGCCTCTATGGAGTTACTCCTACAGTTGCTTCATGGCATACTGTACAGGAGCCCTGAAAGCCAAAACTCTATGCCCCAGGACACAGCCAGAGCAGTTAACAGGATCACAAAAGCCTTCTCCCCAAACCTCAGGTCTCACCAAAAGTCCCCAACATATCTGCACAGGCAATGCTAGAAAGTGATGTGACTATAATGACTAAAGACAAAAGACAACATTGAAGAGGGATTCAACACTAAGGAAAGACAGGGAATTTCCTTATTTAGTACTGTAATGTTTTATTTCTAAGTCTTTTGTACTGCTCCTAAGTTGTTTTAATACATCATCTGTGAGAGAACAAATTGCTGGTGGCCTGCACATGAAAGAGTAAGTCCCATATGTGAGGTTGGATTTACTTCCCCAGAACTCTACTCTCCAGCAACTTTTTCCATGAAATCCACTAAGGAAGAGGAATCTATCTGCAACCTCCATTCTTCACGGTGAACTGCCTAAAATGGAGATTATTCTCACAAAGCAAGCAGGATACTCAGCTGTGGAAGTTTCACTAAAAGACATCTGTGCAGTTCTTGGAATCCTCAAAGAGAAGATATGACCAGCAAGACCCAGGACAGCCTATTAGCAGCCTGGTTTTCTCATGACATGAACTTTCTTGCATGCTCCATAGCAGTTCCCATTAAGAGGAGTGTAGCTTTTGTTAAAATTTGCATTAAGAACAGTAATACTTTGTTTCTTATAAAGAAAATCATCCCAGCAATTACTGCACTAGACAAGTATCTCTGCTTTCATTTTAAAAAATAAAAGGAGCTGTTTCTGGTGTGTGTGGAGAGCTGCAGGAACATGGACCTGCCAACACTGAATCTACCAAAGAGGTTGAAGGCATCTCAGAACCCTAAGACTCGTAGGGAGGTGACAACGGGACGGACATGTGGCCCTAGAGTATCCCAGAAAGCCTCCAGAGAGTCTGTGAGAAGGGATATGTGCCCAATGAGCACTGTTCCTTACCTTTCCTGTTTTTGACAACTCCTGTTTGGGCCCAGTAATGCTGAATTTAGCTCTCTGTGCACAGTTAAACAAAAGAAAATGTCAGGTTTAGCATCAATAATGGGTAATACAGCTCACCTCCAAACAGTCCCACCGCTTCCACTGAGCTGTATGGCTCCAAGTGCCTTGAACATGACATCCCTCTCACACGTACAACAGGCCTTTATCTTGAGACAGAAAGACAAACCTGGCAAAGGGATGTAGCATGTATTACTTTAACATATTCAAAGTTTCTTTCTGGAAACATTTTTTTTTCTTTGTCGCCAGTTCTGTGCTCAGGAACTGACAGTAACAAACAGTGCAGTGCAATTGAATGATGCTGGGTGGGCCATTGCATTATGAAAATTCTGAATTCAGGAACTCCAGCTATAGGTCCCACAGCACTGTGGGCACTCTGTGAACTGTAATAAATGGGCTCATTAGCCCAAATGGGTTCATTAGCTACTGGACTTATGGAAAACCATTTCTTGTAGAGGCAGCATATATTCATGTTAAAAATGGGCATGCTGCTTTTGAACAACTCACACAGAGAGAGACAGCAGTATTTTGTAGGCAAAGACCTCACATAACAAATGAACACTATGTCCGAATAACTACCTTAGCTGACTACACAGCAGCAAGTACCTCTGTTGATGCTGATACAAAGAAAAGTGCTTTAATATAGGAAGACTTTGGGAATCACAGATTCTATTTTCCAAGATCCTAGTCGTTACTTTATTACTATTACCATCTCCAATTCCCAGAGAAGGACCTAAGGATTTAAAACAGATTATCAACATTATAGCAACATCTGCAGAACTTCGATGCAACTTTTCTGTTTACAAGAAGGAAGATTTTGGCAGAATTACTTGAAAGTTGGTCTGTGTGCACTGCTGGAATACTTAATGCTTCTCCAAAAAAGCTTCAGTTTTGTTTTACAAGCATGGCATCCTTTTCACATTAGCACGTTATGTGAAACATCACCCTGCTTTCCAAAATAACAGCTTTAATGAGTTTCATGGTAGATGTCCTGCTGATCAAACATGGGTTTATGAGCAATACAAAAAAATCAATAGGATGCTTGCCCTCCATGCATCAGCCCAAGTACAAGCACACTGCAGAATGCCTGCCTTCTGCCCACACAAGAGCTACTTGCTGGCTAGTAAACAAGGAGACACAAATACAGTCATACCAAGCTCGTAAGTTCAGCTGAAGTAGTAACATACAGCTGAAATTGTCCAACAAAGTGTTTCAAAATGCAATAGTCTGGATACAACTTTCTATTGGAAAAAGGAAGCTAAGACTCAGCAGTACGTGGATCATGAGGATTCTGTCTCTCTCCTCCAGTAGACATATAAGAGAGGGAAGGAAAGAGACAAAAATGTAGCATGTTTTGCACCCTCTCCTTTCTTCCACTAAATGTACACAAGCCCTGCCACAAGCCAGCAGTAAGCTTGGGCACCACCTGAGGGCATCATCTTGACACAGGGACACACATCAGGTTTATATGCAGCACTGAATCCCTAAATAGGAATATTAATACTCATCCTCCATACTTTAAGGCTCCTGTAACAGGGCACAGGAGTTAGGCAAAGCAACAGAGCTCATGAGGAGATATCAATCACTGATATAACTAGAACTTCAAGACACTGAAGATAAACATCTCTGGCAAGGTGGACCCTATTGTTTCTCATGGAAGTAAGAAAAGGCAGTCAACATAATGTGATCCCCATTCTTAACACGTGACCAGACACATCCTAGGCTTCTATTCAAAACATCACTATTTTGCCACATGAAAAGAAACACGATTACACAACTGGACAGAATACTGGAATGACACAAATGTCACCTTGGTCCATGACTAGGGTGAAGGTACATGGCCGTAGCCCATCACAGCGCTGAGAGAGATTCCAATAACATGACTAGAGCAGAAGCATCCCAAGCACACAACTGTAAGTCCATGAGGTCTTATACAACAGAGTCCAACATGCTGCCATGATACAAGGAAAGAGCTTTTCACATAATGGCAATTACACAAGAGGGAGTGCCCCATCAAAAAACCCAGGTAGGCTGCAAATCACTCCCTGCCTACAGCTGCAGGGACTCTGAAGCAGCAGGAAGCTGGTCTCAAGATAGATGAATTATGCAGCCCAGGTAGGATATGACTTGCAGGACCTTAAATTGGGCAAACCTATTGCAGAGGGACAAAGGAGAACTGTTGTGTATATTGCATAGTTATGCTCTCCCCACCACCTGGAGAAGCTCAGCAAGGTGAAATGCTGCATTCCCAGCAATTTTCCCCTACAGTATCTACTTCCTACGAGGTAGGGACTGGGCCTAGTTAAAATAATCAGGTCCTGGCTCATAACATCTTGCCCTCCTTTCTGCACTGGGAGCACCATTACATTGGTATGTATTGCTCAGCCTCTCACTATCACACATACAATTAAGTTCGGCTTCTAAAAGCTCTACCTGTAATTGGAGCCAGCTGCAACCTTTCTGACACATACTAATTGCCAGTAATGATTTAAGTGCAGTAAATTCACATGCTGCAATTGTTTTAAATAAAGGAATCTCTCGTAGCTTTTTCCTGAGAAAAATCTGTTAATCTTTGCTGCTTACTTATCAAATCCTCCAGTCACCTGTTTGCCATCATTTTCATGAGCTGATAACGTGTTTATTAGAGCCATAATATGCAGGTGGAAGCGTAAAGGTCTCATTTGGTGGAGTATGAATTCTGTCTCATACATCTGTATGGAAAAGCTTGGTTTCACCATTCAGCTGTGTCTCAAAAAAGAGTAAGTTCCAAAGTAGTATTTTTTATTCTTTTCAAATGGAATATTAGTGCTTTTAAGCTTAGTACCTATCTGAAAATACCATTTGGATGATCATGACAGGTTGTTTTTTGTTAAACCTCAGATAACATCGTTTCCTATGGTGAATCTATCCAGCCTTAGTTGTTTAATTATATTTCTCTTAAAATTATTTTTTCATATATAAAAGCAAGTTTTACAAAATAATAAAATGTCATGTTGCTTTTATAAGGCTGGTTTAAGAGTTCTTCCCCCAAACTATTTTAGTTTCCTGAAGACCTTACCTGAGATATTGCACACAGTACATTTCTGGTAGAATGAGCCATGTATCTCCCTGGAGGTTTTGCTTTCCTTTCTGAAGCTTTCACAGTTTATGGTTGGGGGGTTGGTGGCTTTTGCGGGCGGGAGGTTTTTTTGGATTTTAATACATGTTAGGGAAATTACTACCGTTTGGAAATCAGTGCACAGGGCCTATCGGTCTACTTTTTCCCCTCAGTGAGTTACTCAAAGCAGACAATCACATAGCAAAGGGATGTTCTGCCACAACTGAATTCACTGGCCTTTCGGGTGGTTTATGTGTGATGTACTGAATGTCCTTAGCTCCTGGAGCTTCAAATGGGGTCTACCCCAGGTATCTACCATCTCCAGAAAGACCTACATAACCTTTGCCTCCCCTGTGCGATTGCAGGAGGAAAAAAAAAAAATGGATGGACCAGAATGTGAAGCTGCTCAACCAAATAGCTTCAACTATATGAAAGAGAGGAGAGGAGAGGGAGATGAGAGATATACGACAACAAAAGTACTGACCAGCCACTCAAGGAACCAAGACAGATTTTTCATGTGAAAGAGCAAGCCTGAATCCAATGAGAAAATATATGAGAAGGAAAAGAAACTGCAAACAAGAAGCCAAGTGAAAACCTAAATAATGTTTGGGACAGCCAAACTTTCCAACTTCAAGAGGAATTTCATCTGAGTTAGGACTCTCTTACTTGGCTGCTGAGAATGTAAAGTAGGGGCCTAATTCTAGGACAGTATATGGTTTACTATAAAACAAATCTAGCATATAATAATTTCCTTCTACAATTCCCATGATTTGTGGCACACGCCCAAAACCTCTTTCATGATTCACATCCAAACCTCCCAAGAGAGATGTGATGGCCAAATTGTTAGTTTTAGTTCATGAGGAGTTTGGGTGAAATGACAAATGCTAACACTCAGTCATACCGTGGAGAAGAGATGACCACAGTTATGAGCGGGTAGCAGAGATCCACGGACAGCTTATGACTAGCATCTTGAATATGCATAAAAAACGTGGGGTTTTTTAAGGTAAATAACATTTTCCTTCCTAACTGGCCAGTCCTCAGGGACAACTTGTTAGTCATTCCACAGCATGAGCCAATTCCTCTTTTCCAGAGAGAAGAATAGAACGTCTCAGCAGATCAGTCCAACAGGCTGACATTCCGAGGTGCCTTACAATTCCTAAAATCTGCTTCTGTGCCCAGTAATCTCCTGAATCTGCATTTTATACAAACTCTGAGCCAGTGCTGACCATGCCCAGACTAACACCTCCTGGAATAGCTTTCCCTACTGCTGAAAACCTTGCCAGAGTAAATAATGTACCAGTTTGCTGATGCAGCCTATTCCAGAACTCCTCCTAACTTTAACCTTTCCAAATAGTCTCTGAATCTGAAAATACAGCTAATCTGCAGTTTAGACTAGTCAAATTATGCATTCCAAATTTCATGTTTGTTGTTAATTATCCCCCTTTTTCTTCCTGTTTGCAGATTAATCATGGATCAATCCATCAAATCATGCAGAGAAACAGGTCCTAGCCTCGTGGTCTCTGCTCACTATTCATTGCTCCTGGTACAAGTGTGATCACTTTTATCGCATGTTATTTCCTCCTTGTCTACATTGCTGAAACTCTTGAATTGAGAAGAACACTAAAAGTATTAAATACTTTGATACAGTGTTGCAGAAAAAAAGGGGGGAACATTCTACTAAAACTTGTGAGCATTTGGGATTCACCAGTCTTTCTAAAAATACCTCCTAGATATCCCAATATTAGCAAACAAACAAACAAAAATATTAATTAGAGAATACAAAGAGGAAAAAGATAAAGAAATAAAGGGAAAAACCTTGCAACGTTTGACTGTAAAAGCTATCACTGGAGAGATCATATTATGCAGATAGCTCTATCTAACCATTTCACCTAAGAGTAGTGGCAGTTAGAGATAAATTGACAATGGGAAGCAGAAAGGTAGAGAGGTATGCCTCAGAGGAACAGCAACATCCTTTTTTTTTCCCTCTCACAGCAGTTCCTACTTTACATGTGGTGTCCCACACACACAATGGACCATGAGCTCTGAGCAGGCGCAGCAAGCCAGTTATTCCTGTTTTAGAAGGGGAAGTGATGGCAGAGACAGGAGGAGGCGAGAATGGTGGTGACCACTACAGAAGTAGAATTTGAAGAGCAAGATTTCCTGATTGAAGTTAAAAGAAACAATGACTAAAGAAAGAACTATGACTCCTTGGATATTTTCCGACACCTCCCAAAAACATATCTAAACAGCATCAGTCTTATCAGATAGAGGGCACCAAGAAATGGAGGTGAGCCAGCGGACAGCCACGTGAGCAAAGGAGGGCAGGGCAACCAGAAAGCTCATGCTACTGCAGAGCAGGAGAAAGCATACCGTGCTTTCTCGTGCTTCCTAGGCAGCCCCTTAAGCATGGAGAAAAGAGATGGCCATGCCTGAAACCCTGGGTGCTAAACATTCAAGGACACGATGGAAAGTAGTTGCTTAGAGCCATTACAAACTCAGGTAAGAGTTCAATCTGCACCAAAACACTCTAGCCTAGCTTGCCAAACTTGGAAGTGGCTCCATACAAAGCTAAGCAGCCTCTTAACCTTCCTATCTGATGGGCTCTTAATGCAGTTCCCCCATCTCCCACACGTGAACACATAATTGTAATGTTATGTCCTCACTTGCTATAGAGTATAAGAGTTGTAATAGCAGTGGAAAGGCTGGAGATAATTCAGGAGAAGAATCAAGGATTTAAGAAAAATGCCTAGTTTAATTGTCATTAATAAAAAACCCTTCACAGAGCGGCAAGTTTCTGTATGCCATTTATTACGTGAATTTCTCTTGAAAACAAACAACCGCTAGCCCCCTGAGGACTTTTCCAACAGTCAGAGAAGATATCTAATGAGGCAATGTTTAAGAGACCTAATTATAAGAAAAAATAAACCTTGATAATCATCTTATCCCACATACAGCTCAAATATGACTCAGAGTTTATTTTAATAATCCTCATAGGTTAACACGGCACAGTCCAAGCTGCACTGCAGCAATTCAGCTACTGAGGGATCATGAAGAGGAGCTGTGAAGTTATTCACAACAGGGTGCCTGACCAGACAGAGGTGAAAGAATAGAGATGTGCTATGGAAGGCTGAAAATAGCAGCCTTGAGAAAGTAGGGCTTTGCGTTGCAAACTAATATCATTATATCAATTTTGGCCACTTTGCTCTGATCACCTGTGTCAACAAGGCATTTCCTCTGTTCTGTACCTTGAGCCACATTGCCGCACCTGCCCTTAAGGGAGGAGTTATTGGATTAACCCAGCTTCCTCTTATCTGTGTTTACTCACCAAAATTATTCTTCAGAGAAAACTCCCTGAATCAGTCCTGGAGCTGCAGTTTCACTCATATGCAAAAACTCAGATGAAGCATTAAACATGCAGAGCTGAAAAAAAAAAGAAAAAAAAAAAAATTACCTCACTGTGAGTAACCACCACAAGCCAAGCTGGGTGAAGTCACTGGGGATTTTTCTTTCCAGTACGCCCACACCGCTGGGACTCTTTCAGAGGGACAGACACCTGCAGTGCTTCTGGGCACAAGCAAACCTTTTTTCCCCACTTTCCCTGAACTGGGGAAGAAGAAAGTGGGTAACCAACAGAACAGACAAGAAAACAGGTTCAGACACGTTACTTTTGCTGCCTGCACTAGGCCAATAGCAAAAAAAAAAAAAAAAAAAAAAAAGTAGCAGTCATTCGGAATTCTACTTGCTAACACCACTGCTGGCTCTGCTCCAAACCCATGACCCTTACATGTCACTGGTAGGATTGCTGGGCAAGCTGCTAGAGTCACTGAAGCAAGAGAGAGAAGTCCCCAGATTTCCCACAGCATGTAATTTTGTATAGCATGAGCTAACCATAAACCCCCTGAGATACTTCTTGGTTTTAATATTAAAATGGGAAAAAAAAAAAAACAAAAAAAAAAAAAAAAAAAAAAAACAAAAAAAAAAAAAAAAAAAAAAAAAAAAAAAAAAAAAAAAAAAAAA
>JANHFX010006556.1:24890-52517 GCA_027560015.1 Chloroceryle amazona
CAATCCCCCCCCCCCCCAATAAAAGCAGTAGAAATCAAGCAGGGGTACAGGCTGCCCAAAGAGGTTGTGCAATCTCCATTCCTGAGAGTTTTCAATACCTGACTGGACAAAGCCCTGAGCAACTGCAACTGATCACTTAGCTGACCCCACTTTGAGTAGAAGATTTGACAAGAGACCTTCTAAGGTCCCTTCTAACATCAATGATCCTATAATAAAACTCCTGACTGCTCCACCAAAACCAGACTTAAGAACTGAACCATTTGGAGCAGATTAACTCCTTCAGGTGCAAACTGCACCATCTCCTTCCATCTCCTCTAAACTGTGTTGGAAATTATTCAGCTTATCATCATCATTCATGCCTCTCAATCTGCAGTTTGTGTGACTGAAGAACTCATCAAGTACTTCTGTTATCTGACACTTGTTTATAAACATTTCTACAGCATTCATGAATGCTATGCAAACAGTGCACTAACGATAATGAATCAAGATTCCTGGAACATCCAGAGCACAGCCTGCAGCCACAGACTCCCTGAAAGACTCTCTTTCATTTAGTTGTCTTGTCCTATGACTGATATCACCTGTGATACTGAGGGGTCTGTTTGCCCTCCTATTACTCACCATACCAGTAGGCTTTACCATACTATCATTATTTATCTAAAAGTTTTGAGGAGCAACTGGAGCAATCCTTTTTAGGTACTAAATGCTTTTCCTCGTACTAGCATCATGCTTGTGAACTTTGTGGATGTCAAACAAGCACAGTGTTTAGTGAACGTGGAGTTTGACAAACTCTCATCAGATCAGCCTCTGAAATGTGAGTACATTCAGCACACAGCAATAAATACATTGCTCCATATGGGTCCTGAGGTCATTAAAGTCCAACAGAAAGTATATGAAGTCACTGCAATGATTCTTATAAAACTTTACAGGCTTTGGAGCACACAAACAGAGAAGGAACAGTAGATTGCTATGATTTTAGAGAACTCTGTGGTTTTTCTCTCTTTGGCAAAGCAAAATGTCAATAGGAATCCAGGGAACAACAAATGTAGAGCCTTCAGACTTTTCACTGTTCTGTACAATCACAGTAACTGAGCACAGCACACTCTTCAATATATTGATCTCTGCAACATCTCTGCAAGATAAACACACCACCTCTGTTTTACAAATGCTGAAATAAAGCACCAGAAAACTAAGTGATAAGTTGAAAACCATACAATGAAGAGAGAATTGAATCCAGGTCTCTGAAATCAAGAGCAGTGTCTGTACCTGGTAGACATTGTTAACATATATTTTCATATCAAAATTAATGTGTTATCATCCTCAAAAAAAAAGTTCTGCAAAGGTCTTCAAAAACTTGATTTTCTCTCAATTTACCAAGAGTTCAATTTGTCAAAATTTAGACAAATATTAGAGTGAAATATAATATGACAAATGTTCAAACTAGACCACTTTTGAACACTGCAAAACAGAATTACCTTGGGAATTTTGAACTGCGAGTGTTTTTTTCTATGGTTTTATTTCCATTTTTGTACAGGAAAAATAAACCTTCACTGGTTGAAAAAATGCAGAGATGGGGGTGATGGTGAAACTACATGATTAGACAAGTAAAATCTACCACAACACCTGCTGCTCTTCTAGATGCCCCACAAGCAGCATTTTTAGCAAGAATTACTGAGTCAAGAGATACCTAATTAACACTTAGTCCTTGTGCTTTCCGAGTCTGACCCAGGTGCAGCAGTCAACATGCTAGCTAAAGTTTCAGTTTTCTAGCTTTCTGGTTTTAATGAAAAAAAAATTTTTTTTTCTGTCAAGCAACAGTTTTAATGGAAGGTTTTTTGAGCAGTCCCATTTCCAAGTGCTCTCAAGCCACATCAATTCACCGAGTAAGGGCATTTAGTATCTCTAAGTGCTCAATACTTTTGCACTTGACCCTCTGGGATCAACGTAACACGATACTTGGAGCCAGAAAAGCAGTTCCAAGTAGCACAAAACCTGAAAGTGTTGATTCACATTCGCTGGCAGATTTAACTGGGATGGATGAAGCATTTACTGTTGCCAGCTGTCACCTCTGTCCCTCTGTTGGAAGCTACCATCCCAGGGACAGTTTAGCAGAATGTGTCCCCTCTTGAGTCAGCAGGATTTAGAGCCCAAGATTATCAGGAGCTCACAGGAGTGCAGCAGGCTGGCTGTAAGCTCCCCTGGCTGGGGTGCAGGCACACATTACACTCAGGCAGTCCTGCGGCAGGGCAGCACCCCCAGCAGTGGGTGAGGAAGAAAAAAAGCTGGGAGCCGTTTCTACTTCAGCTATCTCTAATTGAACTCTGTCACCAAGCATGAGTCAACATCCAGAGCCAGTTAGCTGGCTGCTAGCATATAGTGCTGCTGGTTTATAAAAAGGAATGACCCTATAAAAATAGCTAGGGCTCAAACTTCCAATGTGCAGATCTGCTCTTCGGGACAGACTCTAAGGTCACTTTGAATCACAGAATGAAATACATGGCTAGTGAAATCCAAGAAAAATGACTACTTTTCCCCATGTGTCTGAACTTTTATCTGCTCATCTGAACATTTTGCAAAAACCAACAGAAAACCTATTACAAAGATTGCTGGTGCATGAAATGATTGAGAAATATTTGCAGTTTGAAAGCAGTTTCACTTCCTGGCCGATACCACAAAGAAGCTTTTTAATAAAGTTAACATCATTGTTATTTGTTTTACATCCATGTCCTTATTTTGTCTGATAGATTTCTTGAATACTTATGTTAAAACAAAAACACAACAAAAGGCTCCTAAAGACAGAAGTTTTTTGTTTTTTCATTGTAAGCCACACTGCTGACAATATAATAATGTCTCTAATAATAATACTCTGCTCTTACACTGTAAAGCAACCTTAATCCAAATAGTTCGATACATCCTACCAATTTTAGCTAAACTACCTAAATATATGCATGCCATTTTACAGCTGGGCAGACAGAAAGATTTTGTGACCCTCTTTCCACAAGTATAGAGGCTGTAAAACTAGGTTGTGGAGTCCTGAGTTAAAACACCCCAGGAACCATTAAACTATACTGCCTGTGCAACACCTATTCACAGTAGTTAAGCTTCAGAGTTGGTAGAATACCAATTAATTTTGCAAATGCTTCTATGCTGTTATTTGTAAGGTTGTGTTCCAATATGCAGACAAGCTGTTAGATAGTCATAAAATAAATTTGTGAGTCCTGAAAGTAATGAATTTCAGCATGAATAACTAGCTAAAGACTGTCCTACGAAATAGAAATCATAACAAAAAGCTATCGTATGTTCCCTACTATTATTTTTGGTTACTTAAAATGTTTCAGCTACCCACTCAAAAAGGCACGTGAACAGTATCATAATCATGCAGGCTATGGTCTCTTTCTAGAAACTACTTGCACTGTGACCAGAATAAAAAGGCTAAATTTTTCATTACGGCTTTGACCAATACAGTTAAACACAAATCCAAATACCGTACTGACCCACAAGGGAATTGCTATAGGAATGGCTGACCAATAGTTCTTGCTTGTAGTCCAGATGGAGAGTCACTGGTTTCTGTGACAGCCTCTTCAAAGGTTGTGTCACTGGCAGTGGTACCATGACAATTACCCAGTTAAAGTCACATGGACAGTCTTTGTTAACAGGGTGATACTTTGATACTGCATCGAAGGTCGTGTTTCTTGCATCTTCTTCTGAAGCCATCTGGGGGCACCTGCTGGCTGTTGGACTTGCTGGACCCTGGGTCAGTCCTTACAGGATCCCTGCATAATTAGTAATGTGACAAATAGACATTTAAATAAAGCGTTTTTTTCGCTTTTTTTTTTTTTTTTTTTTTCTGAAAGGTAAAGTTAGACACACATATTTAAACTCGGGGCTTTTATTCCTGTAAGGCTAGATGCATTGCAAGCTCAAAGTTGCAACCGAAATACGATTCTGGTTAATGACAGATGTGGGGCATGAAGGGCAGGAAGCAAAGATGATATCTGAGCAATTCATATGTGCCTCTTGCTTTCATACAAAAATTTTATTGCCCAGGGATAATCACAGAGTGAGCTGAAGGGTGCAAAACCATAACAAATATATTCCTCCCACGTAGGTAGACCTGTGTGATTTAGATCCTCCCAGTGTGCTACACAACCTGTGGGACAGTTTATGTACCAGGACCTGAAACAACTGGAAATAGCAGAAATTCTAGAGAACAACTTTGCCGTGTAGAGACTTCCTTCTCCCCCATGGACTCTTCAGATCACATAGAGGCTTTTGCTGCTCTCTGTCCCACCTCTCACACTCTCTACTACCCACAGGCCAAAATGCATCAGGGAAAGGCTGCTCCTCCACCAAGCATTCAGGATTTGCAGTATGTGTTTCCAGGTGGGAAGTGTCACTATGGGACCTGCAGAATTGCTGATGCATTGAAAATGCTTTTATCCTTTTCTTCCTTTAAGCATACCATCTTTTGTTGCCTGACCATGCAACCTTTCCCTGCTTCAGCAGGAGGAACTGTTAATTTATAACAAGGGACAAGTTTTATAATCATGGAATTATCCCTGTATGATACTTTTTTTTTTCCGCCAGATCCCAGCATTTCCAGTGTCTATACCGTGGCATCTTCTATACCCACACCATACATTGCAACCCACTAATCTTCCCCAGCACCTTCATAACCACCACTCCAGCTTCTTATAACTCTAAAAACTCCATAATATATATGGAACATATAGAATATAGGAACCTATGTTTCTTTGCACTCACATGACAAGACTTTAGGCAATACTTGCCATTGTTCTGAACCTCCTTTGCTCTCCAAATCCTCTTCTCTGCATTACATAAGATTTGGGACCAAACCTTCTATCTCCTTTTAGAGGTGGACTCGGGCACAAACAATGTTAAGAGTGATGGGAATTATATCTCTTCATACCTACTTTCCACTAGACCCAGGCACTTGCCATTCAGGCTATTAGACTGGCTTCTCAGGTCTTTGGAGCTAAGACCTCTAGATAAATTAGGCTGTATTTGTTCACGCAGTTTGGCTACTATATATAAAATGTATTTGCAGCCATCATATGATGAACAGATGTTTCTATGCTGATGGGCACTGTAATATATAACAGGTTACTCAATAAATCAAACAATCACCCATGCCATAGGAATAACAATTGGTAAACATGTTGCCTCCCTTTTTATGGAGAATTTCAGATTTTGTCTGAGTTTTACTGCACTGCAAACAGCATTTGCTTTGTGTTAAGTTACTCTTCTATTTTCTTTTTAAAAGCAATGGTTATTTGCTCTATAGTTACTGAATTTTTATTCTTATCTTATATGACACTCTGCTATCCATATAAATGCAGCAAGATTAACCATTCGAGTGTAACTAAAGTAATCTTGGAAATAACAGGAATGAAGTGATATATTCCCCAACCCCCACTTCAGCACACAAAAAGTTGCTAAATAATACTAGCCAGCCAACATAGAAATCTCCAGCATTGTTCCCTGGTCTTGATTTAAAAGGCAGAAAAAAATTGAAAATGTGGGAGAAAAAAGAAAAAAAGAAAAAAAGAAAAGAAAAAAACCAAACACACCAAACATAGACAAGTACAGTTATGAGGATGAAAAATTCTCATGTAGTACACTGTATCCAATTTCCAAAGCTTTTTCTAGTGTATAACAAACACTGATTTAACTAAAAGAGGAAATCAGTCTATTGATCCAGTTAGCATAGCTGCAAATTGTATGTGAGTACACAGACACATATTAAACACATTTTGGAAACAAAAAATAGTTTTTAGTATATCACCCCTCTCAACATGGCTATAGCAATGCTACCAATTATGCTGCAGTTTAAAATAGATTTCCTATGGAAATTAATTCCACATGCTGATGGCTTACTAGTTAATGTCTACAAGGTATTCATTTATCTGGTTGGCATTTATCTACTGTCAATTTCATAGAATACCCCCCACCTTCTCATGTTATGAGACCGTGAATATTAGGTCCTCATGTTTCCTCTACTCAGTAGTTAACAATAACTGTCTTATGCTTCTCAAGGAAATGTTACAGTGTTTCAACTGTATTTTAATACAGGACTCCTAAATAGGATCATTGCACTCTTAATCTATTTATTTCATACAAAGTTTGTGAGGTGATCAAATACTTTTAGTATAAATGGAAAGCTCCTAAATTGTAGAGGATATTGTTAATATTTTCCTTATCGATCTGTTTATTGGCAGACAAAAAGCAGTTGTTAGGTGAAGACATGTAAACATAGTTGTTAAAATGAGAGGGGACAAGTTGTGTATTCACTTTCTCTATGTGATCTTCCATATATCTGTAGGACTGACTGGCTGTAATTTGGTTTGAGATCTAGTTTCACGAGGAAAGCATCATTAACCAAAGCTGGATCCTCTTACTCTGCTTTTTATTCTACTTTATTCTACTCCAGCAAGATTTCACCTGGGAGGTTTGCAGCTCAGAAACAGCCTGAAGTCATTGTCTCACATTAAGGAAGCACATCTAGGGAGACCAATTTCCCTTCTGTATTATCAGTGCTCTTCAAGTACGTGATAATTTTAGGTCAGGGCCTGATTCTCATCTTAGCATAACAATAGTGAAACTCTATTAATGTCCACTGAATTGCTCCCAATACAACAGAGATTTCTAAACCCTACAATCAGTTAAAATAAATATTACTATTTAGTGAATGACCTTGTGTAGATCTTGGTGACCATATGTTTGAATTCTAACATGCATGTTGCACATAAACATCAGCGCATTTTTTCCAAACAAACTGTGAAAGTGGCTTTGTTAAAAGCAACATTTGGTAAAAAGTCCTTTAGTGGATGAATTTCTGCACTTAACAGAAAGCAAGAAAACAATTGTTTCCTGTAATTGGACAGTTTGATTAGAGGCAGGTGGTGCAGAACTGAGAAAACTGGAGCCACAAAGCCAATTTTAGCGTCAAGCGCATTTCTTTTTGCTTTAGGATCCAGAAGCATAGCATGTAAATTGCTTCCCCCACCAAGGAAAAAAAAAAAAGTAAATTTAGTTCCTACTTGTTATCCCTACCAGTAATCTATCCATAGTAGAAGTTTGCAGATTGGAAAGAGTTGCATACTTGATGTTCATAATAGACAATGTACATAGAATCGTAGGTATAAAAAGAACATAGAATTAAGCCAAAAAAAAAAAAAAAAAAAAAAAGAAGTCAAGATTCCCTTGAAGAGGTAGGCAAGGGATGTGGTGAGGATTTGTTCCTGTAAACCTCAATTCAAACAACGCACCCTCACTAAACTATTATCAACTGTATCTTTATTACTTATTATTTTTATTACTAGTGCATTGAGGAGTCCCAGTGATGGACCACTGTGCTGGGCACCATACAAAGCAGCACCTTTGACTGCAAGAGAATTTCATGACTTCATTCAGCTCTTGCTGAGATTTCAGTGAGTATCAATCTCAATCACTGCACAAGTAAACACAATAAGCAGGTCTACTCAGCCTCAGCCCACATTAAGCCAAACGCCATATCTAATCAAGGAGAAACTACAGTCCTGCCATGGGATGAGAAGGAGTTTGACCATTTTTCATACAGCTGATTTAAAGTCTACAGAATACCTAACATTGAACGGAGACAGAATTAGCTTTCTTCTTCAGAGACCACTTCACATTGATCATTCATAAGAGCATGGTTTAAACAACCAAAGGATGAAAACTTCAGGGACAAATTTGCTGCTGGTGTAGACCGACCTGAAACTTTTCTCGGTATTTGGTGTAAGAAATAAGTCTGAACAAAGCAAACTTGCTCCTCACGGGATTACCACACACCAAGAACTACCAGTGTCACCAGACCTCTCTGGAAGCTGACTCGTCATGCTCTGAGATGGGAGATGCTTGTCACTCCTGTTCTGATGTGGTACAGAGGATGTGACATCATCGCACCCGCTCCGACCGAGAGCCCACTGCACTCTCGACAGCAAGCGAGAACAGAGAAGCAATCCAAGTGGCGCTGTGTTCACAGCACTTCTCAGCTGGGCCCTGTGCGTGGGAGGAGGAAGCCGCCTTGGTTAGCTGTCACGCAGCGCGACTGCGAGCGATTGCACACTCCCACCACCTGCATCCTACTCAAGCGAGCTACACCTCTGATCTGGACTTAGACACTGTGTGAGCACAAACTCTCCTCCCCAGCACTGCTGGGAAGGCAGCGGGGAAGGCCCATGTGAATGGCGGCACTAAACCACTAAGCACTGTGAGCAACACAAAGGCAGGGAGTAACTGAGCTTCTCTAGTGCAGGGCAAAACTTGCTAGGGCAATTCTGAGGCTTGTGAAACTCATGTATCACACACAGATCAGAGGTGGGTCTGATGTCCTCACCTAACCTTGCACATGGGAGTGCCTTTAGGCAAAGCTTCATCCACAAGCAATGCCTGGTGAGGTACCTTAATAAAATGCAGACAGATAAGTTAGAAGTGTCAGCAATGTGTTCACAAGGACAGCTGACACTCATGCAGAATATAGGAGGATGATTTGCAACAAGGGTAAGAGGCACCACTTACATATGTGATGGGGCAGAATGAAGTTCTGCAGCTGGTGCTTGCATGAGAAATGATGGATACACGTAGATATGCTGGTACTATTCCAATAGTAATATTTTCACAAGGAAGATAAGTACTGAACAATATCTTTACTGTACTGTGCACAAACATAGCTTCAATCAACATAAGCTACGCATGACCTCTTCTCCAACTATTCTTACCCTCAAAGAGACATTTATTTGAGGTAACATCAGGCATATTTGCAGGGCAAGTGACTTTTTGCATCAGTAGTTGCACCTTTTAGATGAGGGTAACATGCTGTATATTACATACCTCGATATTTTTAATTGTGGTTTAGTAATAACATACGAATAAGGGACAACAGATATTCCAAGTGGTTTCTTAAAGTCAGCAAAAATGTTTTGTTAAAAAAAAAATAAAATTCTGAGAGATAAAAGTGAGGCTATATGAAATTCAGCAGTGACTAAGTGCCTGTGACACAGTTCAGTAGTCAGTACTATTAGCTTGTTAGCTCCATCTCAAAATATTATCTGGCTTTTTCTTCATTGTCCAAAAACTGTTCTTACTTTGGACATTAATTCTTCCAGAGCAGTTCAGCCAGGATCCAGAAAGATGACTGTCAAACCCATTATTAGTTCAGTTGTGACCTGACAAAAGGATTTGACATAAGAGTAACAGTCATTACCAACAACATGGAAAATTAAGTACTTCTTGAGCATCTCCTAGAGCTCATGCCTCCCCTGGCAAGTCCCTGTGACATCCATTAGGAAGAGAGATAACACTCTGGATGTTGGTCTGGAAGGGGCTCCCTAAAACTAGGAACCTGCTTCTCAGCAATGAGTAAGTTTGATCACCTTATGTCACATTTATAGTACCCAGTTGTTCTGCAAGGTCCATAAGTTAAATTCCAATCAAAATGTCAATCCGCTAAAATTCTTTGCATTTCCTCAGAGAATTCATAAACAGATTTTCTTTGTTACACAAGGCATTTCTCATGCAATCATTCCATTAATAATCAAATCACAGCATTTAAGCTGTATCACTGTACTCTTCTTCAGCTTTTCCAGAATCCTCCCCATGACTATTGTCACTTTTCATACTACAGTATTTACCTAAATGATGCAAAAGCATAGGGACACTGTGTACACTTGTGCAATTGCTTGATGGACAAAACTGGAATAAAGTCAACACAGATTTTAAAGATGTTTAGGCATTTAGTTCCCACGGCATTAGAAACAAGACATCTCACAAAATCTGTTTGTTAGACTGGGACTGGAACAGAACTGCATTCCTCTGTACAGCTGGAGTCCGATGGCCATGTCCAAGAAGGGTCTTTATCCCTAAAGCACACAGAAAGCAGGCACAAATCAGATGGAGATAAGGTCAAGAGCTATGAGGGAGGAGGAACCCCTGTCCTTATTTTACTATATGACCACCAATTTACAGTCCAATCAGACCATTTCTGGGAGCAACAGTGAAATACAGCCTCCTCCCTAACCTACAACCTTCCACTTCAGGCACAAGACACATTACTCAGCCCATCTTGTTGCAACAAATATTCTACAATACAAACAGTAATAATAACAAAAAAAACACTATTGAAACAAAGCCCTCCAAGACACACGTGTTCTCCCAGGAGGAGAGGCTGAGAGAGCTAAGACCACATAGCTGATGCTACTGAAGGTGCTCTGATACTCCAAGCAATGAGTGTGGTGCAGAAACACACATAAAATAGAAACCACACAGCTGATAATAACATGATGCACTTTGATTCCCCTAGGTCATAATTGACATTACAATCTTGCCAGTCTTCCAGTACCTTCCAGTTTTCTCATGTTGTCCCATTTGCCTCAGCATTCAGAGAAGCTGGTTACCTAGGCACAGGTTATATTGACCTTGAGCAATTGAGTTTTCAGGCATTTCTATTTCATGATCACCTCTGCAGGTCTGATCCTGATCTTCTATAGTAATTCTCTTTTCTCCCTTGGGAAATTTCTGCCATCTGTCCTCTTATTCCTTTCTGAAAATGGAGGCAAAAATATAGCTTTTAGCAATATCCTCAGTAAATGCTTTCACTTCTCTCACAGGCCTCATCATCCCTTTCAGTAGCCTGTTATTCCAAATGCACTGCAAGCAAATAAACTTAATTCTCTTTAAAAGTGAGCAAAGGTTTCAATTACGAGTTTCATTCTTCCCCACTGCATATATTTATTTCAAACGCTTATACACATTTCCTTTCATTCTCCATCTGCCTTTTTTTATTTCCACTCATTCTTTCTGTTGTGAAGTGTCATCTAATGTAGAGCATTATAATGGAATTCAGGTCTTCTAATTCAGCTTCTTATTCCAGAATGAATGACCCTGTGTGTGTCACTAAGCTTTAATAAGCTTCAGTTTCGTACTTTTAAAAAGGATGTTGTCTGTTTGAACCTGTATATTAACACTGTTTCATTTAATCATAATTATACTTAAGAAATGCTAAATACTATTTCTATTCCATGCCAATCATGCCATCCACACTAATAAGCTCCTTCATATTTACCCCAGGCTCTGGGTTCATAGTGAATAGATAAATTTCACTTCATGGAGGTCTGTCTTGCTCCTGAACCTTTGCTCCTCCTGTGCAACTTTCCTCCAAAAAATTATCCTGTTGAAGGAAAACTGAATTTTTAAGCTGCACAACAGACAGTGTAAATAGTTTGGCCCTCTATAACGCTAATTATTCTAATTCTCGAGAGGTTTTGGTAACAGTATCTGAATGCATGCATTCACCTGAAGCATTTTCAACACGACACAATCACATTGAAATGAGGAAGGAGAACCTAGTACAGATCACAGGCGGATGGATCCCATGTAATTATTTGTGTCTCAGAGAGATGCAGAAAGCATGTAAAACTTAAATAACGTCAACAATTTAAAAATTGATACAACGTAATTTACTTTGTTTGTTTGGTTCTTTGAGTTTGTTTGTTTTTTTTTTATCTTCAGTATGAAATTATTCAAATAAATTGGCAGAGATAGGCTACTCTTATATCAGCTTTGAATTGTCTCATTAACATTCAGCTCCACCAATTCTAGTCTCTTTTAGCAACACAAAAATGTCCTTCCTACTCAGAGCAACTCAACAATGTCTAATTTGGTTACTGCCACTTGAACCTTTGTAGATACAGGTCCAGGTGGCCTTTGTGCTTCAGGCAATAATTTGCTAGCACCTTTTACACATCGAGCCTTAGTTACATTCCCCACATGCCCAAAACTCCTCTCAACATTATTTGCATTACAATATTCAAGAATATTCAACGCAGAATCGGACCCAAGGACAGCAGAGCATATGCTGTACAATTTATTGGGATAGAAACATCTCAGTCATCATTTGTCCTTGTTTACAGGAGGTTATATCATCTCTTCAGCTCTGGTTGCTCTATCAGAGACAATTGCCTATCAGTTGCTTTCTACTAAAAGATCAGATAGCATCTGCTCTGAGCACCTTCAGTAATGTGCACCTGTGGGAGACAGTTTATAAGGGGAAGAGTGAGTCCCTATTTCATGTCCAGTATTTATTTCCTCCCACTAGATAAAAAGGGATAGGGAGAAAATACAGTCATGATGCTCTGCCTCAGGAAACCTGTCAGTCAAAATGACACACAGCAGGAGTGCTCCAGGAAACTTTGAAGTTCTGTAAAGCACAACTTTTTCTCTAAGATGCACCTCACTTTTTTTTTTTTTTAATTTCTTTTTTTTTCTTTTTCTTTTTTTTTTTTAAGTGATTAGGTTTTTTTAGTGATTCCAGGATAGTTTGTTACAAAGCTCAATTTTTCATATATGCTCATAGTTTTCGTATGTGCCTCCACAAGGATGCTGCTACTTTTGTGCCCTGGCCGTTCAGACATTTCCCCTTACACAACATTAATAGGTTTTTTTTCTTGCATTTTGTTTTCTAAAATTTTCTTCTCTCTCCAACATCAGTTATCTATTCTTCAGGTCATCTGGTGTCTCCAGTGCTCACCACTAGTTTATACTCAAATATAAGTGTTAACATTACACAGGCTTACGTCTATCCAAGTTGGATGCCATTTCCCTGTTGCCTTCTTTGACTTCAGGCCTTATTTTCCCTTCTTCCCTACATGAGGATATTTTCCCCTGTGCTCTGTTTCACAACAGTGCAGCACTTTCCAAGAAATTAAAGATTTATTTGGCAACATCAGGCTCTTCCACCCCCTCTTCCCTACCGGTTCCTCACCCCTAAAGCTCAGTTCTCAGCCAATGACCTGCTGAGACTTTCACCCCACAGGCTGCTCAAACTCCAGCTCACTTAGCTGGTTTCTGCTCCTCATATCTGTCCTTGGGAAGTGATGAGTAGCACAACTTGATCAAAACTCTCACCTTTGCATTCACACAGCTTTGGAGGCCTGGTCCCAAGGCACGTTCTCCTGCAGTGCAATACCTGTCCCCTTCAGACCCACACCTTGCAGACCCCCCTCTTGGAAAAAAAAGGGAAAGGGCTCATCTCACCCACAGACCTACAGACCTCACAGGCTCAGCTGATTCTCTGGTAAAGGAAAATATTTAGAACATATATTGCTGACATAAATTGTAGGTTGTTAAAAGAAAAGGAACCCTGTGGAGATATCTGAAATCTAAAGTCAGACAGGCAGCAATCTAAAATAAACTACAGCCGATGTTTCAGCTTTGATTCTTCTGTCACTAAAGGCAAATGGCACAATTCCCATTGATTCCAATTAAATCATAGACTAGGTCCTCTTCTTACTAATTTTTCTTTTTTAGGTGTCTCTATTTGCTTTTCAGTAGTAAGTTTTCCTGCAATATGGTATGGCTCTCATAGTCATGAAAATCTTTCCGAGAAAACCATACAAGTGCAGATCTTGGCATTAATTTTTAATAAAGTAGGCGAGATTTTTAACTCCCCTTAGTGACATGGAATGAAAAGCAGCATGGTTTTGTGCTCATGCTTTAGTTTGCTTCAGTTTGCTCTATTATTTGTCCTGCAATCCAACATACTTTCCACCCATCTCTCTCCTTAAGAAAAAATCAAACTCTTATGACAATACATAGTGATATAGCATAAATGCTAAAATGCAACTGCTACACATTTTGCAGTGAGATGGGTGTTTGTTTAACCCTTACACATGTAGCTTGACCTTTCCTTATCTCAAAGCAGAACCAGCACATGCACATTTTGAGGCTGTGCTTTGCACATGTGCATTCAAAGGAAGCTGTGCTGATGTGTGACATCCCTGCATTGGTGCTGCCATTCTTGTGGGACATGTGTCACCACAAGTTATGCAGCTCTTTGCTTCACTCTCTGTTCTTGCAAGGACAGAAGGAGGGTCTCCTGGTTTGCACTTCAACAGTGACACAGGGTGTGACACTGAATCTGTGCTGTGGGGAGTTCAATTGCAGTGGTTTTGAGACACTTGAGGGTAAAGGTTCAAGGCTGTCAACTCCCACACTTTGCTGAGCTCACAGTCCTCTTTCCTAAATATTATCTGCTGTCCTTGAAACTCTGGTTGCAGAGAAAAGCCTGAAATCAGGGAATCTTGTAGTATTTTGAAGTGTGACTCATGATTTTCTGCCATGAAGGACACATAACTATTGCCTCTTTTCAACTTCCCTTTGTCTCTTTGCATGCAGCCACACCTGCAGATGTTCAGGGAGGAGTGCTTGCACTCATGCACCCTAAAAGCAGCTTCTGTGTATGCAAAAGTCAGCACCCGCGTGCACAGGTGTCACTGCTCCCAGCGGGCGGGTGCAGGGGTTCTGCCTGACAGGGCCACATGTGCATAAGCAGATGCCCCTTTGGGCAAACTAGTCTCTAAATAGGACATTTTAGCAAAGTAGCAGAGCTTCTTCCACAGAACATTTTTGAAAGTAGTTTTATAGCGTTAGATATACATCTCGGACTTCCCCCCCCACTTGTACTATCTGGTGCTACTATGCAGACTTTTATGCCACTGACAGATCCTGGAATGAATTTGCTCCCTTTTGCTCATCAGCATTCTTAACATAGTCAATGCAAGTTGTGAACTTTTAGGTCAAGTTTAGATCCATTTTCTGCATGTGTACCTAAGTAGGACACAGAATACAAAGAGCCTCCAAGGAATGAGTCTATCAGGCACAGAACAAAAGGCGTAAATATCAAAACATCATTGCGTATCACCCCTTCAAGATCCTTACTTCTCCCCTTGGTTAACTGATGCCTTTTTTTTTTTTTTTTTTTTTTAGTGTATTATTGTATTTCTCACATCCCACCCTTCATAATAAGGGCAGTCACTATCCTCCTACATTTCCTTCTCTTTGGTATCTTCTGCCAATTTCCTCAATACAGAGGTTTCCCCTGAAGAAAAGGATGGGAGGGAGAACTATTTGACTCTGAACACGACTCAGCAAAGGGAAACAAGGACCAAAACACAAGTCAACCTTCTCTCTGTCTCCTGCCTGAGTGGTTGTGCCTCACAGAGTGGCCATCTTGGGGCAGGAAACGCCTCTGTGTTTTTGTTCCACACACCAGCAGCAGCACCAAATCTCAGAAACAAAACAAAACGGGAATAAAGAAATAAAAAAGAAAAAAGAAAAGAAAAAAAGAAAAGAAAAGACAAAAGAAAAGACAAAAGACAAGACAAGAAAAGAAAAGGAGAAAAGAAAGCACCACTGTGATACAACTCTGAAATTGCTGCAGAAAGGAAGATAGAATGCCAAGGTGAGCTGGCACAAGATCCAAACAGTAAGAGGCAGGCAGCCCTCACTCAAATCTTTGTGGAGCTGCTGCCACAGCACCCACACTCAACCCCCCAAAGCACAGAGCCCCTTTCCTCCCTTCCTCCCTCAGTATCTGCACCCTGTACACCTACCCCGGATGGCACCTCAGGAAATGACAACCATAATTGGTGCTCAGGATATCTATCAGGCATAAACAATGCTGTTGATGAGGGTAATTTTCAGATGAGTTGAGATAAGTATGTTGTGTTTTACTCTGACCTTCACAGTTCCTTCACACAAAGCCAGAAACAGTTAACTCAGTTAACTGTTTCTAATGTCTGCTGCTGAGAGCAGAGCAGCCCAAACAAATGGGCAGGGCAGAAGAACTTAGAAGGGCCCATCCTCATTATCACCGGTCCTCCTCAGCTTCCTCAGGTGCTTCGGGCACGCGTGGCCCTTCCCCATAACCAATGGGATGCTGGTGGGCCACACAGGGACCAGTCTCTTCGTCCTGCAGCTTCCTCCCAAAAAGAACAGCCCTCCTGACTTGACAGCATGCTAGGGTCAGGTAACAGCACACAACCAAAACCATCTTAATTTAAATTCAGCTTAAGACAGATGTTTAAAAGATGTACCAACAAATACGTCAAGGAGCTCTGTCATTTTGCTTCAGAGACAGCAGAATGGGTTTGCTTCTTCTCCAAATCAAAAGGCAGAAGCTCTGTCTGTCTAGCAGTCATGTCCTAGGACTCCATTGGCGGAAGACCTTCTCCAAGCTGGCAACAAGGTTTCTGTATCAAGCAGATGACTCAAAACACCCTTGCTGCTTTCAGAGCAGTGCAGTGGGAACACAGATCCTCATTTCTCTTTATACTTGCTACTTTAGTCTCTTTATACTTGATACCTGGATCATTTAATCAAGAAATGACACTAGATGATGACACCAACACCACAGCAGCCCCAGGGGAACCTGCCCAGAATGGCCTCAGCCATTTTCAGCATGAGGCTGCCCAAAGAAATCATCACTCCAGATACTTCTAATAAAAACGCCTGTGACTCAGATAGTACTTCTCATCAGTAAATGTCGAAGGTAGTTAAGCATCATTACCCCATACAGATGGGGAAAACCAGACCTGCTGGGCTAAGTGATTTGCCTGAAGCCCCATAGCACCTGGCAGGACTCAGAGCGGAAACTAGGGCCAGGGCCTTGTTGTGCTAATCCATGTCAGAGAGCAAGTGCATCCCACCTGCCTCAGAAGGGTTACAGCCCGCTTGCTCCTTTGCATGCATGAGCTGTGAGTGACCCCACAAGTTCTTTTGCCTGGAGACAGGATGAAATACAAATTCAACTGGTTACTTTTGCCACTCTATGTGTTCCACCACCCTAGTCCCATCGTATAGTATACATGAATCCAAAGCAAAACAGAATATTAAGAATTAAAGTGTAAGTGGCTGAATACAGTAATGCAAATAGTTGTGTTCAATCATTATGGAGTTTTGTTAGACACATTTTTAAGATAACATCTTATTTGCACAATGTAGTTAAAATGAATAGTTAGGCTAATCAGTGCAAGGGTTTAAATAGTCTTAAATACATTAGCATAATCACTCATGAAGCACATGTAGTTTATAAATGAATTAACAGCTACAAATTAAAGAAGCAATGACTGCTTTTTAAAGCATCTGCCCAATTTAAAGGCAAAAAAAATAAAAAAGTAAAGTTGGGCATTCTGATTTTCAAATGTTCTCAGCCTGTGCACCATGGAAATGTCTGCTTGCACCTTCTGCTCCTCAACTTGCTTGGCCCGCCACGGGGCTCCAGGGGCAGCTCACGGGAGGTAGGATTCTGTGCGTGAGTGAAGCTTTGCAGACCCTAGTCCTGTATTGTAATCAGTTCTACCTCACTCAACTTCAAGATTTTTTATGTTATCTTGTATTGGTGTTAAATTGTTCCAGGCTTTTAAACTGCTTGTACCTTTCTAGAATTTAGCAAATGTGTATTTGTATTAATAGGATGGTTTCACAGACCTGTTGAATCTTCTGAAGTGAGCAGGACACATGGTTCCCACTCTGTGCTCCCTCATCCCTGAACCTCTTTCACATGCGTGAAGCAAAGCAGGATGACTTCTTCACTGCTCTCTGAAGCCAGACACACCTCAGTCAACCTGACTGCCCATTCCCCTGGAGTTGAAGAAGACAAGTGCCTACATGGCTGCTCTGCAGCCAAGGAAGGAGCCACCTTAAGCCTATACTGAAGGAATCCCTGCTGGAAAGACCCTCTGAAGCAGCTCCATATCACAGTCTCCATTGAACATGTAAAGATATACACATGATGAGGGTTCAGATGTTTCATTTTCCGGACTAGAAAATTAAGGGGTATGATTATTGCAAAGAGTGACATAGAAAAGGTAAATAAGAAATGCTTACTGAGAACAAAGGACACAAAATAGGAATCAGGATACAGAGCTAAAACAAGGAGAGGTACTTCTCAACAGAAGTGGAAGTTAAATGGAGGAGCTCCTTGACAAAAAGATATTGTGAGCAGTACGTGGTCTGAAGATGCAGTTACACAAACTTACAAGACAGACATCTATTTAGGTACTAGACACAGACTTCTGTGGCTTAGGAGGGAAGGAGATCTATAAGGAAAAATTCCTGCATTTGCCCCTTCCCTACGCACCTGGTTGATCGTTATCAAAAGACAGAGCTGGACCAGCCATTTTATGTTCCTGTATTTTTTCACTCAAGACCACACACAGGTGATATAGGCACAAGTGGGAGTTAAGAACTGCATTTTCCTAAAGGGAAAGCAAGGAGGAACATTCACCCCAAGGAGGCAGAATGTTCCCTTAGTGGTTTCCTGCACAAGATTCCTTGAACAAGCTCGTTAACTTTCCCTTCCTTAACATCGACCTCACCCACAAAACACACTGGCAGTGGGTGTGTTTGGGCTGTGGTGAACACCTCTTACCCCCTACCTGTCCACCCCAATCTGCACACATTCCTGATAGAGGAGGTCAACTGCTTCATTAGTCCTGCTCATGCTACGGTTTCATTGTGGGCAGTTGTCAACCACTGTGTGTAGAGAAAAAATGTAGTAAACATGCTGCCCTTTGGGCTATACTAATATAACCCTTTTTTTTTCTTTTTTGGGGGGTGGAAATTTGCATATTTAGCCCTTCACACATACTCAGTTATCAAAGGTGGCTTTTCCTTGTATTTTGGATGGATACATTTGTCTTCTTTACCTTCCTGTGTGACTGAGAAACACTGTGAGACAGTAATCAGGAGCCCTGCACTAGAAGTCCAACCTTCTAGCTCAACTCCCTAGTAAATTTACTGCTATTTTCATCTTAGGCTAAGGGCAGCCCAGTCACCACTCACACTGAGAGGTATTAAAAATACTTCCTCCAGTTCTCAGAAAGAGAATAATCTAAAGTCTCAAACTAACTGAACTGAAAAGAAAAAAAAAAAAAAAAAAAAAAAAAGAGGAAGCCTTACCATGAAGAGCTATTATTATGTCTTCTCACATTTTGCTGTAGCTAAAAGCATGAGTTGTATATATAACTAATGCACCACCCACCCAAGCAAAAAATACTTGCTTGAAAAAGTAAAGGCATGCCTGTCAGAACTCATCCTCTTCCATTCAGTCTCCATTGTATATTTTTGTTCCTGTGGTAAATTAGCCCACTACTTCTCAGGTGATTCTAGCATTTCAAATTTTAACACAGGATGTACTCAAAATCGTCAGTGCTTTCTTAAATTCACCAGCAGGCTGAAATCACAGGGCATCTAGTACTCAGCAAAGCAAAACCGAAATGTGAAGGTAATGGGGTGAAAGTTTGAGGCCTGCCCTCCACTTGCACTCACACATAAATGTTTCCATCCTGGCAGCTATAAACACTGTTTACCATCGAACACCTGCAACAGATTTCCAATACTCTCATGCTTGCAGGCTAGGTTAGCATGTAATCTGTTTTGTATGCTAGTACGGAGCAGAAACCTGATATTGCCCTGGAGGGTTACAGTTTGTAGGTGGAGCTGCCTGGTCACATCTTCTTTGTAGTCTGTCCTTCTCCTTCAAGATTCTAAATGTTCTTCTCAGTGACAGCACTGACTTAAATTCTTTTTTTTTCATTACGCATAGCTAGGCTTTACTGCAGTTTAAGCTGGTCATTTTCTGGTTTACACAGGCAGACTTTCCAGATGGTGAAAAGGAACACAGGAAGATAATACAGGCACCTCAGTCAGTAAATCAGCATCTGTGCAAGAGCATCTTGCAATTTTAGCTCTAGAACCATGCTTACAAATATAGAGAGCAAAACAAGGACATTTTACTTCATCTTTTCATGGAAAGATGACAGTCTGTGAAGAATTATACTTTTTGAAGGCAAGGGTGACAAATTCTTGGAATTTCTTTGACTCGTAAAAGAAAGTTGAGAATTTCTAGACAAGACTCCAGGCATTCAAAATATTTAGAAACTTCATAGGTAGATCCACATCTGCTGCAGACCGTTACTAACATCAGGAGAGAGAACAAGTCTTCTCACTAGCATGCTCCTCCAACATGCCCTTATGATGCACCCCAATTCCTCCTTAACAACCCAACAGAAAAACCTGGGTAGAGTGGGCTAGAAGTGATTCCATCATTTCTAGGACAACCGTTGCTCCAATACATCTGATATATGGAGAAAAGCTGCATGGGCTCCAAGGGGAAGTTTTAGTAAGTATCTAGACTGAGTTAGAAAAGGTATAAAATTTGGGAGCAAGATGGTCCAGCAAGCATCATTATGCACATATTCTACTACATCTTGTGGCTGAGGTCACCATTAGCATGTTGACATACATTAACTGCTTGCATGGAAGGACAGAATAAAACATTCCAGGAGACCTCTTCTGAGATTAAGTATTTGAATGTGCTCTCTAGCACTGCAAGGTCTAATTGCATTCAGGTACTTATGAAGTTCATGAAGTTCAAAGCCATTCCAAACCTTTGCTGGGTCACAAGTAGTGATGGATGGGACCATACAGTAGAAGAAAACTCCGAGACATGTATACTGGTTTGGTCTGAAATCACGGCCTTGCTCCACTCAACATGGGAGGAGTCCCTGGGATTATTCCCTATGTGCATTTTTGCCATACAGAGCCCGTGTTTCCTAGGTTTGGGGTGCAGAAGAAGGCCTACGTGCTACTGAGCCCTTCAGATAAGTGGGGTTTAGTTTTCCTATCCTGATTTTCCTACCTTTGTTATTATATAAGTTTAACGCTTTTAAATCATGCAAATGTGTCTAGAGATTGAGATGGGTGTGTGTTTGAGAAATCCAAAAATAAAATAATGTAATGCAGCCAAATACTTAATTACCAACATGTGCATCTGTTGTCAAACCATACACTAAGTGAGTGGCACTGCTCATTAGTTCTGCTTTCAGGAGCTACCAGGCATTCATGTCATCACTACCAAGAGTCTTCTGAGTCTGAATCATCTCCGGAAGGGACAGATTCTGTCACTCATGCAGTCACTGTTAACAAGAATGCTGATGGCGTAGCAGGTGTTTCCTCCACTTCTCTAAACCTGGAAAGGTTCTGGCACAGTTTCCCTCCAATTTTCCCTCTTCAGAAAGGAAAAACAATCTCTCCTGGCTCGTGTGAACAGGCAGGCATGCTCCAATAACTCAGGTACCAGATACAACTGCTCTTATTCTCTCTGTTGCCTACAATACTGTGTCATTGTTGCACCATGCTAGGTCCTCAGGAAAGACTGATGGTTTATCCACTCCAATCCCTTTTCATGCAATAAACCTCTAGACCCAGTGAAACAGAAGGAGGTCTGTGACACACAACAGTAAAAAAATCCACTCATTGCTTACCTGACCCACTAATTCTGCAGCACGTCTGAAATGCTCTTGCAAAGTCACTGACTGATAAGCCCTTTCAAACCTTTAAGGCCATCTGATGTTCTGAAACAGACTTGGAGAACTTCCTGCGCTCTGTACACATCAAGCAAATGCCAGCTGGGATTGAAAGAAAAGAGCAGAGCATCACTACCAAGAAAACAACACTCATGTGCCAAAGAACGGTAGTCAGGGAGAAAGGATCTAAGCAATCCCAAATATGGGTCACAGCATGATGAAATGTTACAGTAAAAGCTCTACAAAAGTGTCTGCTCCTTGCAGCCTGAAAACCCCACAGCTTTGGGTAAGGAGCAAAAGGCTTCAGGGAGCATTAGAGACTGAATGTAGCTCCTGTCTAGCTTTCATGGTACTGAGGGACTAGGGCTCACCCCTTCCCTTCTGGGGATTGCCTAGAGATGCGTCTCTCCTCCATGGTTTGTGCAGTCAGTGTAGCCTCCTGTGGTTTAAGGTGGGTTGTAGAAGGGAACTGTTTGCCTCACACCTCATTCTGGCTATTCTCCTTTGGTGTAGCTAGCTGTCTATCATGGTGTGCAAGAGCTGATCCAGCCCATGCTGGGGATGCAGCAGAGAACCAAAAAGCCATAGCTGGGCTTCATCCCAGAAGTGGTTTTGCTGCGTTAAATCCCATCCCAGTTCCACTCAGCTCTCCCACACTGCCTCTGAGCCAGCAAGGCACAGCTTAGGTCTCTTCCCTCCTTCATGAAATGCCCTGGGGCCACACAGGAGTCTTTATACAAGGAAAAGCTCAGCAGTTGGCCAACAATGAATGTGGCCAAGCCAAGGCTCAGGTTGTGGCATTTGTGTGGGCACAGAAATTCCAGGTTGCACCCAGGTTGCTTATTGCAGAGCTGGAGAGAGCAGGGGTTTTCTCTCTCCATCCCTCCCTCCCTCCCTCCCTGTGTCCCACTTTTCTGTGCAACAAAAAGGTCAAACCAAATCCTTTTTTTCCTAAATTGCTGAAGATGGTTCAGGGACTCCTTTTCACTCATAATCAAATACACGTTTTCTTTTCAGCACAGTGGTTCCCAAGAGCCAAAGTTCAGTCTGGAACATTGAAACCCACATGGCTTAAATCACCAGCGGACACCTCTGGTGCTCACACTGATGTACCCAGCTTGGACTTGTTCAGGGTTTGGACAGTACTGGGCCCTATTGCTCCAGAGCTCTCTGCAAGCTTTCCTGTCCCTGCCAGCTGCAGTAACCAACACTGCCAACAGCGAATGTGTCACATGTAGGTAGGTCACTAAATATCATGCCCAAATGCACCACAGGACCAGATGCCATTAAAAAAAATAAATAAAAATACTGTTGATGTAAGCACTATGCTTTTACTTCCCCAAGTCTGACAAGCCTCCTACACAGCCAGCAGCAAGCAGCTATTTCCCTTGTAATATCATCAGCCTCCAGTAATGTTCACTTGCCTGTTTTTAATCCCCCATGCAGTCCTTTCTACCATTCCATGATAAATCCCTTCCCCTCTACCATTTCACAACTGCCCAGGTATTTTCCCCTCTCTCCCTACCACATCTGTCTTCTAGACTATTTTCCACTTCTTTCTGTTAACACTTTCAAAGTTTATCCAGGGTTCAATAGACTTTTTTTTTTTTTTTCCTCTTTTCTTGGTGGTGGAGGGAGAAGGAGGGGGAACCTGATGCTCATCTGGCTTTGGCAAGCCTGGGCAGCTCTAACTGAACTCTCCAGCCCTCTGCCAAGAACAGTCTAAAGAGGAGCACCAGACACATAATGTCATTTGTATTAGTATTTTTTGAATCTTCAAAAGCACACTTGAAATGGCTTTAAAAACACGAAAAAAATGAGGGAAAGTGTTGGCACCCTTGTGAAGCTTGGACTGTATCACACACAGTACTGTCATAGGGAAGCCACTACAGCACAGTGAGGGTCTACACTGTTTGTATCAAAGGCCTATTTCCCCATCACTTTATTTAATAAATTGTTCTTAAAGCAACAAGTCTGCTCTTAGCCTTTGGACAGAAGAAACCATTCCCATCTTTTCTAATCCTAAGCAATATCCATCAAAAGTGTACATGATCTTGAGGAGAAAGACACCCTCTCCCATCCAGATGCCCCAAAGAAAAAAAAAAAAAAAAAGAAGGCAGACCAGGATGAAAGTGACTTATATGCCTTTTCCCTCTCCTCCAGCTTCTTCTCTTACTCACCCATTTGACCTGCCAGGTAAGTAGGGTGGGTGTCTGGAAAGCCCCTGGTTTTCTACCTGCTCAGATTATCAGGCCCAAGGAGCCCCTCAGCATTTCAGCCTGTGTGCCTTAACTTTGGTTCTGTAACTATCAGAGATTTCCTGTGTATTTGATGGACCACCAGCTTTAACATCTTACAGGATCTGATAAAGGAGCACTCAACCAGTGGGTCTAAGGAGAGTTAAAACCATCCAGATTCCTTTCTTCCTTCTCAACCTTTGGCTTCAGAGGGATGGTAGAGCCAGCACAATAGGAAAGATTCAAAAGATCACCGTTCAGGGAACACAGTCTACCTGCCAGTCTGTTTTTCTGATGACCAAAGCAGAATACAAACCAAGACATGAAAATTTCAGGTATGAAGGAACCAAAGACACTTCTGATGCTAGAGATGGGGCCGGACAGGGAGATGGGTTGTTAAGTCTTGGACCTAGGGCACTGCATAGTTACAAGTTCATGCCATCTTCTTCTCTCATACATGATACAGAAGAAGGGCTTCAACCATGCTGCAAGGGTGTCATGTAAGAGCACCAATGAGATAAATTAAATGACCCTAGCACAAAAGTCTGCCACTGACTTCTCTTCAGCTTGGTCCTGTGTCTCCAATACAATGATCACATCCACCTCCATGCCTGAACCACAGTGTGGATACAGCCAGCAGGTCTGCTTTGGGACAGTCTCCACAGCAACTTGCAACCACAAGTGAAAAGCCTCCTTACAATAGCAAAACATTGGTTTTGAAACATGAAAGGAAGCAAAATAATCTGTGTGAGTAATCTAGATATGTATGCATGTTTTAGGAGGGAAAATAGATAATAATTTTTCAGTTGAATTAGAGGGCATATACTTGCAGAGAAATAATGCTTCTCAAGTCTACAACCATTTCATGATTACATCTGCTTCCCTGGACAAGGAATGCTGGTTTCTATTTTTCCATAGCCCAACCCTTGTTCCTTGCTTCTAGATGGGCTTTTGAATTTCAGTTGTCCCAGTAGGAGACATTATACTCATTCCAGCTCAATTTGCATTTAACAGATATTTCAGGATCTTATTTGTCCCCTTAAATTTATTCTATTTCAATTAAAGATTACAAGCCATTAAAAATTGCTAGATTTCTGTTCGTCTCTCAGTTGCTATTATCAATAGGCATCACAGAACACTTTATATTGTCACAGGCAGAAGAGAAAGAGTTTATGAATTTCACAATTATTTAGAAGTCCCCCAAAGCTTGTAAGAGAACTTGTCAAAGCCTTTTAAATATTTTGGCCTTATCTCATGATTTCTCTTTTCTGAGAAGAATCTTTCTGAGAAGAATCTTTCTGAGGTCCTTGCAAAACTGAAAAGTTATTTTTCCTTTCATCAGGTAGAACATCTTTCTCCTAAGGAAAAACAAAAGTTGCCATACAATGGGTGTTGTTATTTGAAGATTGGTTTGGGATAATGTAAAACTTGCATTTGTCTTCCGTGGCCAAAGGCAACGCAGCTCAGGAGATCGGTTAAATGTGTGCTTCATTTATGCACATGATCTAATATCTACAGTATCAAAATGTTTCTTGCTAAGAGAATAAGAAGGTTGTGCACTCAGGTCTCCCCCATACTTCATGGGAACTAGGAGAGCTTATACATGGATGACACAATCTGCACTCTTCTAGAAAGCAATGAGGTTTGGGATTTATTTTTTTTTCATTTCTTTCTGCCATATGCTAAAAGTGACTATAATTTTACATTTATTATAATATTTTGAGTTGTTTTTCTGTGCTGTACATTCTTTCTTCTGTAAAACAAGATCTGTGCAGGAAATTTGATAAAGTAATTTTATGTCTTCTATTCATTGCTACTAATTTCACTCGCTGACAAATTAAATTCCAGTCATCTGAGTCAGCCTCTAATTTCAGATCATCATCCCATTTTCCCAGTGTTTTGTCAAATAAATACACTTGTATGTGTAACTACACACAGAAACCTACAAAAGATCTATGAGACACTCTCTAGCTTTGCAAATTAGAAGCAATTAGTTCTTATAGAATAACTTATTTAGGTTTCATAATCACTTTCCATCCCACTTTCCGAAGCCATAGAATTACCACACTTCTATTGCCTTCTGCATACAGAAAGCATTTTATTAACCGGGATCCACTTCATTGCTTCAAAGTTATTACAGCCTAAGAGCTTGGCTATGACTGGAAAATGACAGCTCAGAAAATTGCCCTGTGAATGTATCTGCATCCTGGTCCATACATGCACTAGTCTATTGAGGCCTGGCACTGACCCTCTTAACCTTCACACCCCATCCAGCCAAGCACACAGCCCTGTGCTTTCCACCGTGCCAAAGGACTGCACATCTCCCTCTGGTCACTAAGCAGCCAGCAATGGGCTGGGTGATCTGACCCACTCCAGAAGGCAGTTCAGATCCTGGCAATGCTCTTCTGAGACAAACAAATAAACCAAGAATTCAAGCCAAGAATTCAAGGAAGGGCTGAAGGAACAGTAGGATGTGGCTGAGAGTCAGAGACATATGGCCTATCTGCACTAGGCAACCAAAGAGGGCTGTGGCATGAGCCCAAGTACTGGCACAGCATCACCCTGCTGCTCAACTGTCAGTGCAGTCCTTGCATGGACTTTTCCCCCAGCAAAGAGCTGTCGCTTAAATAATGCCTGGACACTTTTCAGCAATAGCCAGGGATCATTCCCAATACAGATATCAGATGAGCCACCTTGCTGGGGTGGAAGACAAAGAGAATGTATGGTCAAAAGCCATGACACTCCAGCTGGCCTTGGGGCCAGCAATCAGTTCCCTGGCCTATTTTATTTATTAGTGTAGAAATAATCTTCAATACCACAATTCATTCAGCACAGAGAAGTTCCTGGAAGGGTCACTGCCTCTTACTAGGACTGCCTCGACTGCTTCAACATAGCAGACTCTGTTTCTTTGTATTCTTTTGTACCCTGAAATATTTCTGTAGATTCTATTTAATCTCCCCAGTCTTCATGCATTGTCTGGGCTGATTTTTAATTGACCAGAAAATTGGATGAATGAATCTATTAGGCCAGAGCACTATTTCACCTTGATCTAGCCCTCAAACTGAGACTGTAGATTGCATCTCCATGCAGCAATCTACTATCTGACAAAACCCTCCTCCTCTCTCATGGTCATTTTGTTCCTGCATCTAAGCTGCTCCTATTGGATTTAATTCCAAATACATTAAGTACAAGCTGAGATCAGCAGAGGCAAGTTACAGGAAAGATAAAGATCCTGTTTAACAGAAAAACAATTTCAGATTGAGATAATGCTACTTAGCAATTTCTATTTTCAAAGTGCATTACAAACACAAATTAATCTTCACAATATGCAAGAGAGTTAAGTATATAAGCATTGTTATTCATCTTTTGCAAATAAGGAAAACAAGAACACAAAATCACCTGCTAACTTAGGGTTCCTCGTTTTTTTGAGCACTCCCATTCCAAACAAAACCAAAATATCTCACATCATAGAGCACCTGAAAAACATGGCTTACTTGTCACTTTTCCATGACATGGTAACACCATTGTCCTGAGAAGCGTTTCCACTGCTTGACAGACGCAGAAAATACAGAACAAGTTAGGCAAGGAATCAGGACAAAAAAACCATCATGAGTTGCAGCCTACAGCTCAAGCCACTGAACAGTGTTGCCTCTCACAGCTAGAGAGATTCACAGCTCCAAGGGGAGAAAGGGCAAGCATGCACTAGAGCAGAAATCTGCCTGCTGTGGGGCGTACGGTACATCTGTGTAAGGCAAAAGATGTGTATAAACACTGGAAAAAGCAAGTGGCTGTACAAACACAGACTAATAAAGATGAGATGTTTCTGTGAATGCTGCCCAGGTGCTCTTTGCAAATCTGATCTCACAGGGACTTTCTTATAAAGTATCAAGGTGAAACAATATTCAGCTTATAATGTCAGGAGGTTTTTTTCAGCAAATGCAGATCAGTCACATTTTCCTGCTTGGGTGCTTATCATTTTCCCTTTCTGCGGCTGTGGTAGTTCCTTTCACCACTCTGCTACCCTGTCCTACCTCAGCCCCAAAATCCTGCTGAATTCTGCTTCTGTCCTTACCAGTCCTGACACAAGAAGGTGTTTGTAACTAAATGAAGGTGACCAACACAACCAACCTTCCTTTCTTCCTTCCTTCCTTCCTTCCTTCCTTCCTTCCTTCCTTCCTTCCTTCCTTCCTTCCTTCCTTCCTTCC
>JANHFX010006557.1:0-32685 GCA_027560015.1 Chloroceryle amazona
TAACCTTTGTCTCAGTCTCTCTGCATCTGCATGGGCAACATCCACTAAGTAAATCCAGGGAAGCAATGGCAGCTAACGTGAACCTGGCGTACCTGGGTGCCAAGCCGCGGATAATGCAGCCAGGTGAGGACGCGGCTGGATGGCTTGTCTCTCTGTACCTCAACTTTCCGAAGAAAGTAAAACTTTCAAAAAAGGCAGTGCCCCCCAGTGCTTCTCTGGTGTACGCTCAGTGACTCAGTGCTGGGGTGTGCTTTGGGGTTTTGCATTTGAAATTGCAGCCTGTAGTAACTTTCTGGCTATTTTGTACATGTGCCTTATTTAAAAAGCAAAAGCAGTCAGAGATAAAATATCTACAGTTCCCTGGGAAGACAGGGAACACAGCACAGCTCAGACGCTTCATTGGTTATTCCTAGTGCTGGGAATGTGGTGGCGCTGACCATTTACAGTATCGTTGCAGGGAAAGACTGGCCTAGGAATGAATCGCTTCCAATGTGTGCGGTCTTATTAATACAAACAATATCTTAACGCATACTCCTCAAACAGATGGGAGCTATTATGCAGACTTTAAAATGAAACGGTTCTTCCTAAGACCACATCTGAGCCAAGCTGATGTCCGGGCCACTTCCCAAACTGCTGCTTTGCAGCGGGAGTGCCGGCAGCGCAGTGTCTGCGCGGTTGTGCCCTACGGGGGGCTGTGCTGAATTCCCGTGTGCTCACCCCGAGGAACACTTGTGCGAGTCTTTAAGAGCCCACCGAGGAAAGAAGGGGTTTGTTTATGCTTCGGTGCTTGAAGAATAGATGTGAAGTTGGGATTTGACCCCCACACTAAGTCCTCATGAGTAGAGATGGCTCCAATTTAAGTCTGTAGAACGCACACAGATCCACTGATGAATATCAAGTACCATACAATCAGACCTTCAGAGGGTCCAGTTAGCGTCCAGAATGGAGCATGAAATCAAACATCAACAAAAACCTTGTACTTGATCTTTAAAAGAAGATGTTCTTCTAAACAGCTGTAGGAAAACTTGTGCTTTACTGCTCTAAGTTCTGCATGCACGTGTGTGTGTATGGATTGATACATTTTGCTTTCTGATTTTGGACTCTACAGCCTTTCAGCCATTGTGACTGGAGGCTCTTAGTGAGGGCTGTTTGTGTGTATATATAGTACAAATAAGCGGCCAAAAGAACACCCATACAGAGAATGTGATGTGTTTTTGTCGGTAGGTTTTGCCTTTGGTGTCCAGCAGCTCCATCCAGCTCTCATACAGAGGCCTTTTGGGTAAGTGTGTTCAATGGGACCTCAAACAGGGGAGGAAAAATAATTTAAAAAAAAAAAAAAGGAAAGAAAAAAGTATGATCCTTGCAAGGGATGTTTGAAGTAGCAGCCTTATAAACTCACCAGCAGTGCTGAAGTACTGAGACTTATAAATGTCTACCCGTAAACGCGCTCACCTTGTCGGTCATGTTCTAAATGCCGCAGCTGAGTCAAGTTGTGTGGGACGTGGCCCCTCCACCTAAGCAGTCCAGTCCCGAATGACCCTATGATAAAACAAGGAGGTATGACTTGATGCAAGATTGCTGTGCCCCATTTCTCTTTTTTCAGCTTGACTCAATGTTATTTATCTCTTTCTAATCTGACAGGGATCGTTTACAGTTAAGATAACTGATCAGAAGGATATGATGATAAGAGGTGGAATAGTTCTGTTTGGAATTAAACTCTGTAACCAGTAGACTCAAACACAAACAAGCTAAAATGGTGATTAACGATGCATGTATGTTTTTTTCATATAGTAAATAGACCTCCGTGTGCTGTTTTTATTTTATTTATTGCAGTAATGAAGTGGTGTTGATAGCTAAACTGTGTGCTTTTATTTAATTGAAAGAGCTGTAGTGAAAGTTTTTGGGGGGGTCTTTTTTGATTTTGTTTTTGTTGTTGAGGAGTGACTTTGCCATGGGGAGCAAAGGGAGTTTTGTTTTTTTTCTCCTTGCTTTCAAGCTGTAGCCTGTGACTTTTTTAACCGTATTTTGTAGTGAGTGCTAAATTGTGTGACTTCTTGATTTTTAAGTAAATCAACGTATTGCTTGCATGTTCATAATTTTTTGAGGGGGTTTGTTCTTGGGAGGGGTGTGGAGCTCCTTATTAACAATGTGCGTCCATTTGGGCTTTCTAATTTGAGATTATTTTTTTTCTCCAATCTGTCGTTAATACGTAGCCGCGCATTTCTCCTTTACCTGAGTACACGAGTCCTAATTAGATCTAACTCTTGCTTCTTATAGGCATATAATTAGGAGGTGAAGTCTGCTCTAAACTTTCCATACAGTGTCACTTCACTAATGCGCACTGACTGAGAAACTCATTGCAAAATAATGCATTTTGCTAATTAATGAGTAAGCTAACAATAAAGGAGGGAAAACGTGTCACGAATATATTTGACTTGGCTAGGATAGCTTTAGAATATTGTACCTATCTGTTGTTAGGCAACAATAGCTTCTTGGTAATTCCATTTGTTCCCGTCTTCAAAACTGGAGGAAAAAGTTTTCCTAGAAATTTTCCATCCTTTTAAAAGAGAATTTTGATTGTTCAGAGAGCTGTGGGGAGGCTGTGGAAAGCTTTCTGTCTTCTGGGTTTTTTTTTCCTTGTGTTTATTCTCTACTGTATTTTGTTCGACTTCTTTGAAGTGTGAAGAGCCCACAGAGTATGCGCAGCGATCAGTTTATGCTGCCTGTGCTAAGGTAGGCAGGAGGTGGAGCGTGTTATCTCCAGAGCTGTTAAAGCACTTGTTGCAAAGAGGAACCAGTGGACTGCCCGGGGATCAGCCGTGGAGAGACTAGGTGTTTGCTGAGCACAACAGAAAAGGAGAACCCGTGGCAATCTGTTGCTAAAAGGACCATGCAAATGTAGGGCCCTTTCTTGCTTTCCTTACGCAGAGCCAACAACAGGTCATGTAAATGGTGTTTAGGTCAGGGAAATCCCTGCAGCAGGCTCAATAAGGTTTTGTTCCTAATGCAACATACATAAAACTGAAGAAAAGGAACTTGGTCGCAGGGCCATGCATATATGAAATTGGTCATTTTTAATCCCTGGCTTTTGCCTTTCTTTTCCTGTGTGCAGACAAAGGAGATCACTAATCTTGCTTCCTCCTCAAAATTTCCAATGACCTGTACCTTTTCTAAAGGATGTTGTTCAGCTTGAGAAGAACAGCATTCATTGGCATGAATGAACATCTTCATTCACCGTATTTCTTGACAATAAGAGTGGTTGTTTCAGGGCTTACTTGAATCTACTTTCACTGAAGAGTTCACTCTTAGAGGATGTTACATGGATTGCTCTAAAATGTATGGTCACCTTTAGGCCTTTCTTCCTCCTGTGCAGTTGCACTTTGTAAAAGTACACTTTGCTAATCCGCTGTGTAAAATGGGTCGCAGTGACGACTCACTCCCAATGCTCTGCTGATCCATATACAAAAGTTCCAAATGTTTTGTGCTTTTGATCTTTTTTTCCTACCAGAGTGCGAATGAGAGAGGTGCTGCCACATTCTGGTATGGCCAGCAGTGTTTTGATGTGGTTCCCCACCTATTGAATGAGAAACTTAAAATAACTGCATTGTGTTACATTACATCTACTGAGAAGCTGCAGAGTACAATATTCTGAATTAAGTGCAACATTATTGTGGTGGAGGAAGCCAGAAGCTAGATTAGCTTCAATGTATGAAACAGTTAAAATGCAGGGGGGGTTCTTTATTCATTTCTACCAAGATCAATTCATCCACCAAATAACACTTCTCCCTGCTCCTCACATTCAGCATCTATCTCACTCTTGGTGTGCTTCACAGAAAGCTGTTTGATCACAGGACGGGTTATCTATACAGCTCTGTTCTCAGGAGTGTTTATTAAAATACTATCTCTGAATTCAATAGGAATTTAGGGAGGGGGAAGATGCTTTGCCTCCTAAGAAAGCTTTTCTCATTTTGTTTATGTATTTTTTACTTTAATATCATTGGGAAAACACAGGGTTATACAGCTGTAGGGTATGACTTGTTCTGTTGGAGACATTTTTTTTCCCCTTTATTTCCTGTCTAAAACTGGTACCTCAGTCAAAGTGAGAACATTCCAACTGTTTTTAGCAAGACCAGAGTTAAATCCAAAGTTATTAAGTTCATTATCAAATAGTTAGCTTCTACTACCTGCTTGGTATTAATTTCCAAGAGTTAGGCAATTCTGCTTTTCTTAAAAGAGAAGAAAAACCCCTCTCGAATTTATGATCAAAAGACTTGTATAATACCAGACTATGGATAATCTGGGACGAGGGAATGGAGCTGGAACAGTCAGAAGTTAACCTGCAGGACGCTAAACGTCCTCCTGATACCAGGCACAGGAAGCATATTAAGGGTCTTGATGCTTACATAACCTATTTCTGCTGTAAGGAAAGCTGTGCATTGCTGAAAAACCGCTCTTTAATTATGCTTACAAAGCCAGATGATGCCATGCAAGGGCCAAAGCAAAACATTCTGTTCCAAGTATCTGCTTTCACAAGAATTGAATGTTGAGAGTCAATGATGTGGTACTACTGCTGAAATTCTGTACACCACAGCTCTCTGCGTTAGTCTAGAAAGTCTTTCCTTGGAAACAAGTCACTTCCACACTATTACTGCTCACAGGATTATTTTTGAAGTCGTAGTTAAACACAAATCTTCTGTTACAACAACAGTGAAGGTCTTACGGCACATGGCAGGAGTGTACCTCATTCAATGTTGAATATCCCAAAGCTACAGTTACTGCTAAAGTTAAATGCAACTTCCCTTCTCCTTTATTGCAGAAGTGTAAACCAGTAAATAGCCATTCCAAAATAAAAACTACTGCCAGGAAAGAAAGCTTAAACCATGTATAATTCTCACACTTACTTTCAAACGTAAAGCAGCAGCTTTTACGCAAAATTAAGGATGCTGAGGATGTCTGGCATAACCGGGAATTGCTTTTTCAGCTTATGACCCGTCAGAGCGTTAAATGCAGTTGGGTTCCGAATGGCTGAGATCTACATGTGCTGGCCTCTGCAGTAGGTAGAAATTTACTTTGGCCATATAAAGCCATTTTACTCGACTCAAAACAGTTGTAGCATGACAGATGATCAAAAATAGCCCCGCTGCAGCTTATGCTGTCAATCAGCATGTGTGAAATGGCATGGTGGCGAGGAGCCTGCACGGGGTTTATGTTTATTGTAGGGCAAGATGTGGCAAACAGATCCTGTTTCATAACTTCACCACCTGTTAGTTTCTTGGCTTAAATAAAACAAGTCACAAGAGTTTAAGTGGGAGCACTTGTATCTTTCTGTCTTGTTCAAGGATATGGCCAAACGTCCTGAAACGGAAGAACCTTAGTAACATCAGTCAGGTCAACACAGGCGGGTAGATAACTTTGCTTACTGGCCCTTCTGTTAGAGTTGCTCTCTGTCATAAATGCTGTATGTAAAGATTCCTTTGATGTGGTGTGAGATGGACTCTTAATGATGCTGAAGAGGCTTTTGGTGACTTCCAATTTGGTTATATTGCTCTTTCATTAATACTTTAAAACTTTCATTAAATACTCTTTCATTAAATCCTGTAAAAACATGGTGTTGTTAGGATTGTACTTGATTGGGGACAATAGAAAATGCTTGTTTATGCTCATCCATTTTGTATGGAGAGCTCAGGTAATGATGTGTATTTAAATGCACAGAGCCAGCTTAAGTATGATTCAAACGTACTTCTGGCTAATCACTTCATAAATAGGTGAGTGTTAAAAACCCAACTTACCCTTTCGGTTTATGTTTTCTTGCCCTTCCCAATCCCTATTTGCTATTTGTCACTTTTTGTTCTTGTGGTCTTTTTTATTTGTGCTTTCTTTCTCTCTCTTTTTTTTTTCTCTCCTTTTTTTTTTTGGTGGTTTTGTTTTATTTTGTTTTTTCTCCACACAGTAGGAAATTAATTTCATTGACATGTTGGGTTTTTATGATTGTGGTGTTCATGTCTTAGACTTGAAGCATTTCTCTCTGCTAATATTCCTATGCAATCAACTCAGCTCTTTTTTTCTTAAAAAAACCCGTAGGCTGTTCTAGAGCCTGACTCTCACTCACTTGAAACTGTGTTTTGCTATGAATCTAGTTGACAGTTTCCCTTCTGTTTCCTCGTTGACCACTTAAGTAAATCTTGACATTATTTTATAAATCAATCAAACAAACAAACAAACTGCCCTGTATCTTGAATTTGGAGAAAAGAGGGCAGTTTTTACCCCTGCATGAAATAGTATTGAAGTTGCACAGTTTTTTACGGATTTATAGAGATTCATGACTGGAAAGGAGTTGCATAGATGAAGGACTTTTTCTGTGGAAATCCCAATGCAAGCCAGGGTTATAAATGGAAAATGAGAACTGATTTTTAATATCATACAATGTGATAAAAGTACAGCTGCAAGATGAACTTGCACGTACACTTGTGTGCTAAGACAAGGATACGACCAATTTGCAAAGCTGAAGGGCTAAGTGAACGAGCCAAGGAAGCAAGTTTTGTGACTTGATGATGATGGGAAAGTGTGTGCACTGATCTGTTCAGAACGGTTCTTTCTTAAGCTGTAAATTTGTTGTTTGTTGTTTTGTTTTTTTGCTTTTGTGAAGCACCAGATCTATTTAGACTTAATCCTGTGCCCACCTCCCAAAACACTCTATGCTGTATGTCTTGCATAGAAATAAACAAGCTGGCACAAAACAGGACATCAGTGGCCTGATAATCCAACAGGTTTGACCCTCGTGTCCTTACGAACTTTTATAAAAGTGTGATGCACATGTACTTAGGAGTCACTGTTATGGATTTTAATAGCATCTATGTAGCTTCCCTCAATGGCCTCTTGTGACGGAGTGAGCTGCACTATCGTTCGTTTGGAAAGTGTGATTCTTGCTGTGTTTACCACACTTGTGAACTTTTATTTAAACTCCTTTGTCGCCTGTGTTGGTTTTTTTCTTATTTTTAATAAGGGTGACTGAGGTTGCAGAGAAATTAATGTGTGCTGAGTCTGCATAGCAACTTAAGTAGGGTTGCCACAATACACCCTCCCCTACCCCCCCCGAGAAGACTTTACATAAAGTCAGGGTTCGCCCGTTTTCTTGCCTTATTGGCTATCGTCAAACTCGTTACAGTGATGCTGTCAAACTGCTCAGTTACTAATAATAAAAGTGTTGCAGGAAATCATTTTACTAAGAGTCGATTAGTTAAGTGAGAAGCAGGGTAATAAAAATGACTTACACGTGATTTGAAAAACAAATACCGCAATTTTCCGGCTGGAATGATCAAACTTATTCCTTTAGAGCCATCTGAAACCCGACATCAGGAATCCTGGTCCTTCTAAAGATTTCCGTAGCATTAAACTTAATATCCTCAAGCAACATTAAACACTCTTATTTAACTCAGCTATAATGCTGTGCTTGGGAGCGATGCATCTCTTCGGGCCAGCGAACCGATAATTGATCCATCGAGTCTCGTTATTGTGGCAACCCTATGCACATAACAACAACTAAATTGAGTTTGGTTTAGTTCGGAGAACTGACGCTTAGGCGCCGACTCGCCTACCGACTCTTAACTCCCTCTCCCATCTTTCAACAGGATACCTGCTCACTATGTCTATCCACAGGCTTTCGTGCAGCCCGGAGTGGTAATTCCCCACGTTCAGCCCGCAGCAGCCGCTGCTTCCACTACGCCCTACATCGATTACACCGGAGCCGCGTACGCCCAGTACTCGGCCGCCGCCGCCGCCGCCGCCGCCTACGAGCAGTACCCGTACGCCGCCTCACCGGCTGCCGCTGCCGGGTACGTGGCGGCGGGGGGCTACGGCTACGCGGTGCAGCAGCCCATCGCCGCAGCGGCACCGGGGACGGCCGCCGCGGCTGCCGCCGCTTTTGGCCAGTACCAGCCCCAACAGCTGCAGACAGACCGTATGCAATAGCAGGTGGACTCCCGAAGGAAGCTCTTTTCTTTCTCTTCCTCTTTTCAGCCTTCCAGTATAAGTAGTTAATCAGAGACAATCGATCTTAACTAAGGAGCTTTAAGGAAAGCGATGCTATTGCGAAACTAAAGATTTTTATTCCACTGTCTTCATACAGTATGCATCCAAACCGTGTTGTTAGAGGGGAGGGGTAGTGCGGCATGTCTAGTTTCAAGTATCGAGCCAGAAGAAAATGGGAAAAAAGAGAAAAAAAATACTGTACTGTCATGAAAGAGTGGCAGGAGTAGCAATGGGACTTCAGATTTTCAAACAGACAAACCAACAAGAACCAAAAAAAAAGCAAGGGTGTACTTTATACAGTATCAGGGAAGCAAAACTGCCTTTTATATGTAAGAAAATGGTATTTGAAAAGTTTGAGCCAGGGAAAAAAACTGAGTCAGCAATATGTAATCTGTCTCCATTTTACGAGGAAACAAGCTTAAAGCACTGATTGTCCTTTCTAGCTTTCAGAAGTTGTCTTCATGAGACAGTACCTTCTGACTGTCTCACTAACGGGCAGCGAACAACCCAAGGAAGATGGCCGGCTAGTAAGATGGCGAACAGGCACCAAAGTTATTTTCTTCTCTGTCCTCTGGATGAGTGGAACTATGGAGCAAGTGATGTGGAAGTAAGGGGTGCAACAGCTGTAGAGACAATAACGCAGACAGTTCTGGACAGAATACATCACTCGTGCTCATGTGATGAGCTTGTCACATCCTAATCCCTCGCCCCATCCTGTTTCACTTTTGGGAAACTTTAACTGCTGGTGTCAGCTATTCTGATTCTAAAATAGGATCAGCCCTTTACTACAACAGCCTTCTCTTTCTATTTATTGCATCTATTCGTAACTTGTGAATAAAGGCAGGAACAAGCTTAATGAATTAAAACCTTTAAGAACTGTTTTAAGGGAATTTTCTTTTTCTGAAACCATTTGTACAATTTTAGTATCTATTTCAGGATTATATTTAAAGTATTTATTAGCAAACATACAGTACACAAGGCGACTTTTGTTACCAAGACTGCAGTTCTTGAAGGGTTAATGGTATGTGATTTATACTGTGCCTTAATTGTTATGCTATTTAAAAAGAAATATTTATTTTGAAAGTTTTACTATGCTGCGCTCTAAAGAAAGCGACTTTAGATGTGACACTGTAAAATTATGTATTCATCTCATGGCATAAATTATTCAGTAGGCTTAGATGTAGCATATTAAATATTAACCTAATTAACTAAGGATGTTGACTTGGATTTATTTAAATTCAGTATGTGCACTGTATGAGGGTACTCTTAAATTAACACTTTTTTAGGTTTTTACATAAAATATTGCTAGTTCATTCTTTTTCCCTCTACTAGTTCTCCATGTAGACCTCAGACACATTAGGGCCGTTTTCTCACTCATCTGTACGTAGACTGACTGTTTTTCCCTTTGCTAGGAAATGCTGCTTTACATTGTCCTGTGAAACTACGATACTTGCAATTTTTATTCTTGACCGAAATGGAATTTAATATTTTACACTGTATTGGATTTTTTTATACTTGAACAATTTCATACAAGGGAAGACAGGATAGCATTTTTATGGACTTTATCCAATGTCACTGGATTTATTTGAAGTATTCTGAATACTAGCCAGTGTTACGATGTAGACGTGACTCTCCTGTGCATATTATTTATTCAGTATGTATATTGCTTTACAACATTTCAGATCTCTTAATCTATTCACTCGTATTAAAACAATAAAAAAAAATGTTGTCGCATCCCGTCTAGTGATGTTCTTGCTCAAATCGTCTTAGATCTTGTCTGGTTGAAACGAGGGGGGCAACCTTTTATGTCATTTCCCTGGTCTGGGGGCTGAAGAGCAGCATAGGCACTGACTTCAGCTACACAGACTGATAGGAGCTGCACACACAGGGGAAACCCTATCGAGAGGAAGGAGAAGATCCCTCCTGAGTTATCAGAGTGGAAGGGACTTCAGGAGGTCCCAGTTGCTTATGGCTTTGTCCAGTTAGCTCTTAAAATCCTCCATGGGGAGACTACTGCACAACCCCTCCAGGTAATCTGGATTTAAGTGGATTGATTCAGGGACCTCTTGAGGAATCTCAACTCCCTTCCACCCCTGACAGTTTCTTTTGTCCTTGAACCCTTCCTATAAGTACAAAGTGGTGTTATTAAAAGCTTAAAAGCCAGGGCACCGTTTTGCATATAGTACTTGAAGTTGCTGCTCAGATCCAGTGATGATGGATTTGTAATCTGACCATTTTGGGATCAGTCCAAGCAACTAATGACCAAAAGCAGTTGCTACCTGATGCCTGAAAGAAGCCCGTGTGAAATGCGTGACAGTCTTGGCAAGTTCTTTGAGGAATGGGGAGAATGTTCACAGAATCTTCATATTGAAATTCATTACTACAGCTGTCACGCTCATAGTGACTTCAGCAGAAGCACAGCCTCGGCTGCAGAATTAGAGCTGTTCTTTCATCCAAAAAAGTGGCCTTTTTCATCAGCAAAAGAGGGTAGAAGTGAAATTGAAGTGATAGAAAAAGCTTTGCCAGGTCTTGGGGTCAGACTTCATTTCACCACGGAGGTTTCAGGGACTTGGCTGTCCAAAAGCAGCACGCTCATTAACAGCTGGGCCCCTGCTGTGGTGTTCTCTTCACAGCAGCTGCTTAGAGCCCTGCTGCTGACAAGTGTTGAACTGTCTTTTGCAATCTGACCTTAGATCTGCAACCTTGCAGAGTGCAATGCAGTGCTCTTTCTGCTAAGAAGCATGTGAGCATCCAGCAGGGAGGTCGGTAGGAAGCACTTTGTAAATACCATTTTCTACTCATTTCCCAATTTCCTGACCCTGGTCTTCCCCAGAGAGGCTCTGCCTACAAGACATGGTATCAAGTAGGAATTAAACCCAAAGTCCCTCTGAGTGGGAGACAGAGGACAGGAAACTGCATGACACGGTGACATGTTCTTTGATATAGGATCACGAAAACACCTTTGCCCTAATTCTATACGACAATGTCTTTGGGACTTCCCCTGCCCCCATCTGCAGGTGACAGGCACCCTGGGGTGGGGCATGAAGGGGTCCTGGAGAGGGACTGTGTTGTGAGAAGCCACAACAGGAACAGAGTAAAAGTTTATGATTCAGTTTCTAAAGGTCAATTGCACACTGGCTCTGTGATTTGACAGATTAAATAACCTCAGCAAAAACGGGCACGTGCAAGTTCCACGAGCAAACCTGGCTCGGGGCAGACAACGTGAACACGCTCTCCAGTTTTTGCTGGAAAGACCTTTATACATAAAATACACCCCAATAACACCTCGTGTGCATGAAACACCAATTATTACCAAAACCACAATAAAATAACTAAGAAATAGCCCTGGGAAACCTGTGAATACTCAGCAAACACGGTAAGTGTTTTACCTGAGATGGCATAGGCAGAAGCAGCAAGAAATGACACACGATGCAATTTCCAGCTGTGTTTCCAAAACCTTCACAAGAGATTTTACACTGAGAAGTGATCAGTGCTGAGTTCCCTGCAGAGGGTGGGGGAAGTTGGAACAAGGAATGAGCAGATGACAAAAGGTGCAATACCTTGAAAGGTTACACTGATGAGCTGGCTGCCAGCATTGTACTTTTCCCCAATGCCTGTATTTGCCTATCGACTAGTGAACGTACTTTGGCATTACTTGAGTTCATTGTGTCTAATTTTTACACGGAGGGCCTGTGTTTGGATTAAAAGAAGATGCAACCATTCAAAGAACCTCTTAGTCTCCTTCATTGGATGCCAAGCCATTTCAAATCGAGCGATGCTCAAAACTTTGTGAGGAAAGGCATTCTGTTCTGAGCCTGTGTTTCAGTTCTAAAGAGCCTGCACATGATTGGAATTTTCTTCCAATTTATTTTCCGGGTTTTTGGTACAAATAAGCAGATGAGCAGTGTATTCAGATTACAAAGTATGTAACTTTTGTGTTTTCCTATGTGCTCAGACTTCAAACTTCTAGGTTAGACTTCCTGAAACTAGCAATAAAACAGGCTCTGGGCAAAGTCTAACTGTAAAACTCCCTGCCCCTCAGGAAATTTTTTTATTACAAATTTATGAGCAGGTAAAAAACAAAGTTTATGATGGAATCCAGCCTTGTAACTACCACCAAAATACACAATGCTGTGAACGGGATACAGTGAGAACGCGATAATGCGAGGAAAGGAAAACCACTCAACCTTCCACTACATTTCCTACTATGACACAGTACAGACTGTTAGCTGGCAAGATGCAGGCCACAAGTCTACAGCCAGCTGATCTTTGTATATTCCTGAAAAGAGCTGGGAATTCTCTTTTAAGCTCGTTTACTGCGTTCAGGCCACCATGTTATTGGGCATAAGGATCCCAAGGAACAGATTCCTTATACTGTTACATACATTTAGCAAAACCAAGAAAGCACCTGACAGCAGCACCAAGTAAAGATTGGTAAGGACTTTGAAAACAGCATGGTTATGTGTGAACTTGCAACATGCTTCAGGGGCTCATTTGCAGATTTCTTCTTTGCCTCCAAAGCCCAGTCTAACGTTAGGAGGAAAAAATAAGCTTAACATAGTATCAAAGAAAAAGGGCAAAACTTCAAGTACGACTGCATTCAAACATGCAGATGTGCACGTCAGACAGTTATCAGCTTTTCTCAACATAAAGCAAATTAGCTCTGGAACACTTCCCAGTTCCATGTGCCTACTTTGCTGACACAAGCCATGAATTTGGGCTAGCTTAACACTATCATCATTTTTGATCTAGACTACCTGGGAATAGGGAGGAACCCACCAAAGTCTGTTTCATCACCAAGCATCTGAAAGTCAAAGATGTTCTCCCAATTAATTGGTGGGAGGTCTCTGAGATCAGCACCCTCCTGTTATCTTTGGGCCAGGCTTCACTGTGCCTGCCTAGATGTGGCTAACGTGGGTGATGAGCTTCCTACTTTTACACTGGGAAAGGGCTCTCACTTCCCACTTAAAGACTTATAACAGTGTCAAATGCTTCAGTTACATCAAGGAAACATCACAGTCTTTCCCTTCAAACTTTATGAAATCTGGAAAACTCTTTACAAAAGAGCTCTCCCTACCCACAGCTCACCTTCTGAAATCATTTGAACCAGAGCAAAAGATGTCAAAATTCCCCAGCTGACAGAGGGAGCTGTAGGAAAGCTCAGTGAATCCATCATCTGTCATTCAGCTGTTAGAAGAGGGTTTTTTCTACCGGACTAGCAAAGGATGTGAATTAATCTTTACCACACACTTGAAGAACAGAACCCTTCTGTCCAGCACTGCAGGTAAGGGACTTTGCCAGCCTGCGAACAACTTTTACTGGTTGTGCTGTTTGGGGTTCTTTTTCCCTGGATTTGCAGTGATGACAAAATATAAGCTAAAGTTTAAAACCCCGCAGTAAACCAAATCCTCTCAGTGGTTCTTTAATATTTTGTATTGATAAGTTAAAACTATTACAAAAAACTATAAATTGTTTAAAAATATCCCCGCACTTAGACAACAGCAGAGTGGAACGATCTGATTTTTTTCCTGACAAGAACCACTACAATTGAATGGTTTTCAACGGAAACACACGATGTATTTTCCAGCTGTTTCAAAGGGAGGACTGCTACTTGCTCAAGGCTGTGGATTCGATGCTGTGGCCAAAAACTGGGATTCCCAAGCTATTTTTCAAACCACTGGAATTCATCTCCCAGTTTGTTCACTAGTAATATTTCTGAATGAATATATAAATCATGAAAGTCTAGAGACCAATCTTGTTTACGCTGAGGATAACTGGAGAATTTGGGAACATTTGATGCAGACAAGTAACCATGGGCAAGAGGACAACTCAAGCATTACCAAGTTGAAGCACAGGCTTTTTTTTCAAGGTAGGTCCAAAACTTTAAGTGATGGTTTGTCTCCATTATAATATAATTTCTTCATCACCGAGTGATGAAGGACCTTAGAAGTGGGCTGCTCTTTGTACCATATACACCCTTCCTAGCCTTGGAGGATGATAAGTAGCACACGAGTGCAATAAGAAATGTCCATCATTTCTTTTTTGATGCACAGTTATGGAGCAGTGCACATTCCTCCGCATGAATGCGTGAGGAACACTATCTAAGGAGAACATGGTCTCCCTAAACCAAGTCTTATGGATCACAGTGTGCAAGTTAATGCATTATTCTTTCCTGATTTTCAGCAATATTGGCTCTTTTTCATTAGATATCTACTTTATCAAGTAAACTCTTTTCTCGTTTTCTGTGAAGTGCATCCTTTCCCTACCCTGTGTGCCATCATAATTTATACTGTTTTTCATGTAAGGCAGAGTACAAAAATCTCCAGGCTTTATTCTTCTGAAAATGTCACCAGTTCCATGTACACCACTGTATCTTGAATCTGGCTTTTCTCTGACCTTATCAAGAGCAGCAATTTTCCTGCCTACTCTAACAACACCTGGGATCTTGCCAAAAGAAATCAGAATTGAACCTAAAGCTCTGAGAGCAGCGGCTGAGTGTGAAAACAGAAGTGTGCCATCAGCCTTCAGAGTCCTTGTGTCAGAAGGGAGATACCTGCTCTGAGCAGAGCTGCAGGAGCTCAGCTGAGCGATGGCCTGTGAAGGGCACACCACAGTTGAAAGCCTTTCTTGTGTGAATGCTTTGGTTTCACTTCAGAAAGGCCAGGCAAAGGGCAAACAAAGCAGCACTATAGTGATTTCCTGAGGAAGAAAGTCTAGGTGCCCACTGAAACTTCAAAGAAGAAATCTGGCTTCCAAGATTTTGTATCTTGTCTTCAATATATTCCAAACCTTATGCAGTGCCTTGGTCTGATCCCAACAACGACAGCAGCGCTTGCCAGCGGTTCTCTAAGAACACAGGTTGGCAGAGATACAAGCAGAGCATGTGGAGGAGCCTCAAGGAATCTGGCTTTCTGAGGCACGGGGAATGGCAGCATTAAGGAGAAGCAGGCACTGTCTCAGTCTTCTACTGAGTTTCAGATTTGGTTTATTTGAAAGGTGGCTGCCCTGTATTGGAGATATTTTGTTTCAGCAGGACAGCTTGGTTGCACAGCTCCAGCCACTGCTGCAGAGAGAACAGAACAGCAAGCTCTGGGCACCATCAAGATGAGCTCGATACACAGGGACTGGAGTCAGGACCCAGACTGGAAACAGAAGACCTGCATGAATGTACCTTGAGACAACTGCTAGAGGTCAGAGAGGTTTGCTCTAAAGAGGTCAGAAGTAGTCTGCTCGGTGGTGGTGAAAGCGCTATTTCTTGTGAACATCAAAAGATTTCAATGGATTCTTGACATTTATTGGGGCATTTGATATGCTTATGAGGATGGGTTGATTGTCTGGAGTTTAAAAACTAAGAGTGGATCTTCAAGAACAAAAGTAGTTCCTGACCATTTGGTGACTCCTGAGGACAGAGTCATAAATACACCAACATGAAAACAAATTGTTTCTCGGTGGGATGTCATTAAATCTAGGCAGGGTTACCTGCAAAGCCTCAGGTTCTGTCAGTCACACAGGTAAAAGATTTAACTAGACTGACTTTCAATTCCTAAACCAGCAATGATCTCAAAGTAACTATTTTACTGCACCATTTGCAGAGCCTGGTATTTAAAGGATTATTTGTGTTTGCAAAACCATTGGGCTACCTCCGAGAAAAACCTCACAAAAGCCTTGTGCCTGAGCAGAGCAAGCTGCACGTAAAGCCTCCAAACAGCACCAGGCATTGCTTGCTCCAAAATCTGTAGTCCAGGAACACACTCCAACACCTGGAATTCTGCTGTTCAAGGTGATGTGCTAGAGAGAAGAGTTGGTATGTGTTCATGTTTTAATGGACTTTGGGTCCTCTGCTGATAATGACTTGGTGTAGAGGAAAGTGATGCTCAGCTTATTCTCCAGAATCTGGAAAAAAATCCCAACCCTATCAGCAGTGAAATCTCTCCTGCTGTTCCCATTCTTGAGAAGTGGTAGAAAGTGCCTCACCTTGGGATTTTTTGAGAAGGAATATGGAGTAAGGTCACACAAGGAGCAGCACATGGATGGTGCCTCCCCCATTATTTTTCAAATGCACGACCTCACTTTTCAGATAAGTGCACCTGCACTCACTTCTCAAACTCTGTCTGTTAAAAACCAGAAGCCTTCTATATTTACACCAGAAGGTAGAATAAAAAATTGCCTAGTCTGCTGCTAATCATGGAGAACACGAGGAAGGGAAGCTGAAATTTCTTATTCCAAGAGCGAAATTAAGCATAAAAAGTTCAACACTACAGCTTATAAGTAAAGTTTCTCATAAGTTTATGCTTCTGGTTAATTGCTCCTGTTAGAGGAAGATAGTGTCAAGACCTGTCCCTGTTATTTTCTTTATTTAAAATATTTAGTATATGCTACATAAGGAGTTATATTTCACCAATATTAAGTGGTAATCATTCAGATGTCTTCCATAAAATGCTCGGTATTTTAATTTGCATTTTTACACCCTTTCCCCCTTTTAATTCACTCTATTTTATTATTCTGAGTCTACTTGCATGCCTTCCAAAACTGCTGCCCCTGCTCTTTTTCCTGTTGGCCTGGACATAATAGTGTAAGTCAGGCAGCATTTTTACTATCAAGTTTTCTGCCTGATTTGGGTTTTGTTACAAAATAATTACTATCTCTGTTCTCTCCTTCACTCTCTCTGCATCCTTCTCTCTGCCTGCTATTTTCCTTCTCTGAGGCTTCAAGCTGCAACTATGCTTTCTAACATTTTCTAGTTCATTGGAGGTCATTTTCGGACAGCTACCGAGAAGCTAGACAGCATGTTTGCTCTTTTCATGTTGCTGTATTTCAGTTTCTGATGGGACAGAATCTATTAAGATCCTCTCCTGTACTCTTCTTTCCACATAAGCTCTTTGTTCCTTATGATCTATTGGGGGGAGGAAGTACATGCATCCCCTGGCTCTTGCTTTCACAGCTGAAAACCAGCAGAGCCACAATTTCAAGAGTAAAGAACATGCTACTGTATAAAGATACTGGCCATTGGCATATGTCTTCACATCACTGATGCACGCACCCAGACCAGATTAAAAGAAGAGATCAGATCAGAGTAAGTTATAAGATCCATCTGTAATAAAATACACGCAAAAATACAGGTGCTATTCGAATGCATAAAGCCTTGAAAATCTGCCTTCCTGTGCATTTTTATCCTTTACCTTCTAAAGCCTCACGACAAGCTGTAGCAACTGGTCACATCAGACCCTTCAAGCCTGCCAACTCCTCCGGCTAGCCCCCTGGAATACAAAGCTATCTGAATCTTACGGGTCCTACCCAGAAGGATTTGGAGCTATTGAAATCAGCAGCTACCAGCACATTTTGTTCACAGGGGTTTTCTCATTTGGAAAAGCAGAGAAAGCCTTGGTAAAGACAGGAAATAATTAAAATACCGGCTTAAGAGAATGCTAACAAGTGAACAGCACTGGTCAGAGATACCTGTTTTCGGGGGGGGGAACAACCAAAACCAAAAGATCAAGAGGAAGAGGAGGCGGCAGAAAAGGACTCCTGTGGCTTCCATACAAAGAGGGCATTTGTGAAAACAAGAGGAACTTAGGAAAGCAGAAAGAAAACCCCAGTAATTCACTTACTCAATAGTGTTAGCGTAATTTGCATATCCATCCCTCTTTCAGGGGCTTGGAAATTTTTTTCTCCAGCTGTTTTTCTTAGCATTTTGGCATGTTTTCTCATCACACACAGCCACTCGGCTCTCAGATGCTCTCACTAACACACTGCTGGCATCTTTCAGCTGCTCTCAGGCCTTCCTTTTTAAACCTCCCAGCTGCCTCTTACCCCTCACAACAGGACTGGCCTACCCATCCTGGGTATTTTTTTGTAAATCATTTCCAGCTGCCACATTTGGTGCTCTAGATACTTTCCATTCTCTCCCCCAGAATACGGTACTTTGGAGTGTTTCTGGGGGGTGATGGGATGACAGCAGATTTCCAAAGCCTTTCTGCCCTAACAGGAATCTCCTACAAGTCCTCTCAAGATTTTTAAGTACCAAAGTGAAAGTTTCTTACAGCTAGGGGCAAAGGAGGGGAAGCTGAGAGGTGTGAAATCACCAAGGTGGTAAAAATACAGTGATTGTGATCAGATAATCAAATCTCATCTCTTGCTGTTTCACAGGCCTCATCTATCTTGTTCTCTGTTCTATTAAGTGGGGGCCAGCCTCCCGCACTGGGGGCCAAAGGTCTGAAATTGAGAAGATTTCAAATAATTTCAGTTTTCAGTTTTGATTCCCCAGCCCAACAGCATCCCCAGTACTTACACCACCCCTGCAGACTGCAGCCTCAGCAAGAGACATGGAAAAGCCTCTCTGTATTTTCAGGAAACTTACTTTGCTTTGTGATTCCTTCAACTTTCACAGCCAAGAAAAAGAAAAAGCCTTTCCACACAATACTCTTAACTGTGTGACAGTTCAGAGACACACCTGGGGGGTATTCTCAGGCATTCTTTTGCTCTTTAAGAAGCAGCTAATGCTTTCCTGTAGTGTTGGCTTTGTAAAATTTTGCCCCAACCCTGTATGGTTATAGGAAAAATCTAACTGCCATCTAATTAAACATACCCAATGCTGAATTTTGAAGCTATTTGCCTTCCTTCTCCCCCCCCCCATTTTGGCAGGTATAAAATTAATCTGACTACGCAAGGCACAGAAAAATTCTGGAATCCTAACTGGGTTTTCTATAAGCTTCCTTTTAACAATATCACTTGATTAAATGTGCTGGAACGTTCAGAAAAGAATCCTGATTTTTTAAATCCCAAAGATCTTATCTGCGTATCATCCAAACTTGATTCACCCAGGGATGTTCCTTTTTATTCAAGACCTTTTCTCAGGGAGCTAGAAGCCGAGATCTAATGCCAGGAGAGGTCTGGGTGAAGAACCTTCTCTGCAACAGCTGCCCACTGTCCACAGATGAGCCATGACCAGGTGTGTTGGCACCCAGTACTTGCTTTGAAATAGGTCATGAGCTCAGAAAATCCATTTACAAATGCCACAATGGGGCACGTGTGTGGAAGTGCCTGGGAAAGGATCCCTCCTCTACCACTGTTGTGAAGGAAAGTGCCTCTGCTCATCCTCTGCCCTTTTCCTCTCAAACTCCTGGCACCGGGAGAGGAAAAAGGACTTCTGGATCTGCCTTCTCCTTCTAAAATTGTTAGAAGGAGAAAGGAACTTGTCACAAGGCTTTGAAAGATACCCAGAGGAGCTTGCAATTTGACTTTAAAACCAGTTCTGTCAGTACAGCGGTTAGGAGAGAAGGGAGTACAGAACTGGCAAGATAAAGGCAGGAAGAGAGATTCTGAACAGAATCACAGACATTTACATACTGACTGAAAACTGTTTCCCTCTCAAAGGGTCTAGGGGCCTTCTCCACAGCACAGTCAAATCACTGAAAGCTCCCCAGGTACTTTGAGAGCTTTGGGTCAGGTCTTGTGGTCTTGTCTTCAGATACAGCATTTCCATAAAGTGCATTAACAGATGTCTTCAAGCACTCCTGAAGTCAGGACAGCTGTGGGATCTGTGCAATACACGAGTTTGTTACCAGACCTGAGAAGAAAAATCCTAAGATCCTCCCCAGTTTGGTTTCTGGTACTTGCAAAAAGTTTCTTTGATAAAAGAAAGAATTTGCAAGTCAGCTCATGAAATAAAGAATCAAATTCTGCTATTAATGAGGCCATCATCTAGCACAGGCAGTTCTCTGTACCTGCCAAGTACTATCAATACCCTAAAAAGAATCCTATTAATAAGAAATGTTGTTATTTGGAAGAGACTAAACCGGGGTTGCCTAGTACCAAAGAAACCAAATATGCTGACCATGACACAGCACTCTGAACTTTCCACATGAGATCACCAGATATCTTTGACAGGGAGAAATGCACATGGGATTATATATTCAGGATACAAAGTACAGAATCACTTTCTATATCTAGAGTTGAACCCCTTCTTGCTCTTTAACTTGATGCAAGTACTTTCCCTCCTTAAAAAAAAAAAGGAAAAAAAAAAAAGATATGTCCCTTCCCTCATGCAATGAGTTAGACCAGAACTATCTGATGATGCCAAACAGTCATTTTCTGTCTTGCATTTCTGCAGTGCTGAACTCTGTAGTCTGGTGCAAAGCAGAATTTGCTTCTAATAGAGAAAATTGATAGCCATTTCCACAGGCCTAAATTAATCTCCCCTAGTCTTGCTCTGTGGTCAAGAGAGACATAGATCCTCTGAATTACTGTCAGAAGAAGCCTCTTTCTCCTGCTTATAGAAGGATGCAGTGGGGATTAGCTCACCCCAAGTAAAGCTTGCTTCAGTAGATTCTTCACCCAGTTTTATTTCCTTCTGTGTAAAATGTTTTCTCCTCATTTGTTTTGTAACAGAAGCCAGGGATTGCCCAGCTTTGCCTCCCTGATTAAAACTGACCTAAATCCTGAAGGTGGTTGTAGAGACAATCATAAAAGCAATATAGCAACACAATAAATTATGAATGTATTGTAAAATATGAATGTATGAATGATACTCTGCTGCTAACTCAGAGAGCAGTCACGACCAGCTTGAAAGATACAACCTGAGCTAGGATACCAAAAACTGGCAGTAAATAATAGTGAGTGTAACCTGGGTTTAGATCTCTGGAAACCACTGGAGGAAAATATTCCTCAAGTATTTCATCTAGTTTCCATTTCAGAGAAATCAAGATGATTTGGGGAAAATTTGGGTTTGAAATTATCAAAGTGTCTGTTGTAAAAAAAGTGTCATCTCCCATAAATATTCCATTAAAGAAGAAAAAAATTTTCTAAGAAAAATTAAAAATGGAAGGAAGATCTTTGACCACATTTCTCAGGGCTTGAAAATTTTCTCTGGGAAAAAAAAAATCATTATCTCACAATTCCCTATGTATATAACCCATTTAAATGCTATTCTGTGAGAGCAAATGCAGGTGCACAAGGACCTCTAAGTGTTTTTGTTTTGGTTAATTTTCAAGTCTCATCTTCCAGTAAATCTAGAGTCAGCATCTCATTAACAGAGCTGATGCAGTGTAACATTTACAGCACATGGGATACGTGTTTGTGCGGAGCTTTTGCAAATGAACAGTTGTAACTCTCTAAAAGCCACAGGCTGGAAGTCAAGAACAGATGTCAGACTTGAATCATTGAACACTAAAAGAATGGGAAGAATTAACCAAGTACAGTAAACAATTTCACATAACTGCATACTGAATTTTATCTCACATACACTATGGAATGTCAATGTCAGAGTTGAAAGTAACTTTCTTCTAAAATGTTAATGGAAAAATCCAAATAATAGTTTTCAGATCTATATTAGCTGATCAATACTACCCCAGGATAGTTCTTGCCCTAAACAGGTACCCTAATCTAAGACTCAAATGAACAGAGATATGGGGAAATACAATACTGGAAAGATTAAATACAAGAAAATCTTCAGTTTTTGCAGTCCTTTCAGCTTTAATGCCCATTTCTCACAAAGAAGTTTGAAGGAAGAGGATGGAAAGAGCACATTTTTCTGGCCTAGATTTAGTCTTCAGTTAAGGCCCCAAGCCACTGCCAAAGCAAAACTGCCACCCCAAGCAACCTCCAGCTGTCAAAACATTTCTATGACTGTTTAAAATAAGTGGTAATGACCTGTCCACGTTGTGTACCCCAAAAATGCTCTCTTAGAGGAAATAAAACCCTGTTCTTAAAAAGCCTTTTGGCATAGGAAATAACGAGGTAGCAATAATGAGGTGGCAGTAATGAGGTTATTTCTTGATCCCAAGCTAATTCCAACTGTTGGAAGATCATTCCCTAATGTACCAAATAAATCCTACCCTCCCTTCACTGAGAGAAGAGAAGAACAAGCATGAAAATGGGAGAGTGAGATTTGCACTGAACCAAATCCTGTGAATTAATCTGGAAAATCTGCATTAAAATCGTAACAAATTGGAGCTAATACAGAGGGAGCCACAGGATGAATTTTAAGCACTTTCAATGGTAAGTTTACTTCCATTGTACCAAAAGCACTCGCACTTAGTATGAAACTCCCTTCAACACGCATATTGTGCCTGAAACAACATCAAGCAGCAGCTTGGCCAAGTTTCCTGAGAGATCTGTGGATAAGACCACAAAGCTTTAGTCTACAGGGAAAAGCAGTTGACTTGGCAAGTCTGGCTGTGGCATGCTGACCTTTTTTTCAGAAAAGGTCACTGCAGAGTCAGGTTCCTGAACTTCCCAGGGATTCTGCAGCTCTAAAGCTGGGGATCTTTTAGGCTGTAGCATCACGATAGCCTAAAGCAACATGAATTAATGAGGGGGTTTTTTGCCTTTTTTTTTTTTTTAATTCCCACAAAACATGTTCAAGAGTCTAAGAGCAATCAGGAGCTGTATCAGTTCAGTTTCTTGGCACTCAGCAGCAACTGTGACCATAGCTGAGAATTTCAGCAAGAGCACGTAAAACCAGCTGCAGGTGGGTGAAAGGCTGAAGGTTTCTGGCTTTATGTGAGGAGGTCTGATTGTCTGTCTTGAGCACAGTCCTGAGTTGAGCCCACAGTGCTATCAAGCTGGCTCTTCTCTCATTCAATGCACTTGGGGAGGGAAAACTACACTGACTTTAATTTTTCTTTCCACTTAAAACAAGTGGAAGAAAAGCTCACTATGCACCTTGGACTGCAGAAATCAAGTTCTCAACCACAGCAGATTAGAATAAATTAGTTTGCTAAACAAGCAAATAGAAACCCTTGCGCTCCACAGCATCTTAAGCAAGAGAATGACAGACTGAAACAGGTTTAAACTGATACCAGCTTCAATCTTAAATTAGGTGTGCAAAGTCTGTTGGTTTTTCAGGGTGTGGCTCACGTGGAATGATCAAACCAGTTTTTAAAGAGGTAAAGTAATTAGAACAATTATTTTAAAAAAATCATAGAATAATTAAGATACAGAGTTGTAGATGCTACAAATCATTATATTGCTGTTAATCACAGGAGTGATAGCTGCTCTTGCTGCTGAACTTTGTGAGAATCTTCTGCACAGAGTTATTTCAAATTTTCTAAAAACTGCATTTTTTTATCTGTCATTTAAATAGGTATCTTTGCTTGACTTTTTTTTAGGACACATCATATCAATATATTAAAAAAGGCATAAAAAAGTGCAGGAAAGGACTTCCTTGATGAAAAATAATTTTGGGGGAAAAAGTACGTGGGAGGTGGACTAGAGAATCTTCCAACATAAGCAATTGTGTGATTCTCTGATAGCTATATCTTGTGTTCTATGGTACATGCCATATGCAATAGATACAAAGTAAAATAGCTATATAATGTGCAATATACAACTTATAATTTATACAGTGTATTTTCCATATTCTATATATCATGCAAATAGAAGAAAAAAGCTAATGTGGTTATTTTCTTTAAAGAGAGTTACAAGCTAAAAAATTAGTAGGAAAGAAAAATAGTAAGAGAGAAAAAGGGATATTTCCATGTTCTTGGTCAGGTATTTTACCAGCACATTCTCCAATTCAATGTGTATAACAAAAGCAGTAACTGGTATGATCATTAGTGCTGCAACTCCTTGTACAAGAGGGATCATTCACAGGGGTATACACCTAGACAGCAATGTGACAGACCAGTCCTAATACGATGCAGATTCATTTGTATTTCACTCTGCTTTGCAGTTACAACTTCCCAGCTATTATGAAGTTCAGGAACACTGCATAAGGGGGCCTGGAATGAATTCCTAGCACTCAAGGATTTGGAAAGAGACAGACTGCAACTGCTTTTCATCCAAGCATTAACACCAGCTGAACCTAGTGCATGGAACCCAAGTGCTGGTGTCCTGTGCAGGTGGAGCGTGGGAGGTGAAATGCAGTGCCAGTGAGTGAGGTTGCCAAGACACATGCACACCCCCTGCCACCCACACCAGCTGCTCCTGCTGCTCCTGTCACTAGCCCCAACATCTGAAGGAGACAAGCTTTCTTCAAAGGTGAGCTGATGCAGCTGTGCAAAGGTCTAAGGCTATTTTTGCTGACCAATGACTAATTAGTCAACTAATTAGTTGCTGAATTACAGCTATCTCCTATTAAATAAAGGCAGCGACTCAGTTGACTTCAGCTGGAGCAGGAGTGGACCCCTAAGGACTGCCACCTGCTCTTTCAAATCAATGGCTAAACTTGTGCTGACTCCAACCATCCTGGAATAAACAGCCCTTTAAACATGAGGGTTTCCCTCAAACAACACTGCTAAAAATTAGCAGGTGCTTTGCTCAGAAAGGCTCCTGTATGAACTTCCAATTGCTAAAACCAGCCCCAGGACACCTACAGATCCATATTGGCACTGCCTACCACCTATTTAGTGTCTGTATAGAAATGTAGTTTTGTAAGAGACCTAAACACCTCTGAGGATCTGAGCCCTTGCTCATCATCCTCTTCCTGCTCAGTGTTAGAAAACAAAAATGTGTAGTTTTACTTCAACATGAAACTAGTTGTTCTAGTGCTTGTTACTTGTTGGCATCCAGCCAACAGTCAGAAGTATGACATGGCAACTTTGAATCGAGGTTTGACTTGTACTCCTGAATAGGAATATATGCATTTCATAAAATTAAGACATTAAAAACATTGTGATTGATACCCTAGAACTGACATCCAAAATGACAGCAGCAGAGTAGGAAAGGTAGTGAAAGATAACAAAATAATAGTAAAAGCAAACAAATAATAGCCCCTTCCATTCTGCTTTGATTATTTGAGCTGTAAATAACCATACAAGACCTACAACCTTTTGGCTGAGGACCTGGATCACACAAATTGGGACAACCAATGAACAAATCAACCTCGAGCAACTTGTATGTAGAGCACATCAGATTCTCTACCAAATTGGTTCAATAACACCAAGTAAAAGGGTTTAAGGAAGACCTGCCATGAATATCAGGGTTCCTGGGAAAGCTACACTTCAGAAGTAGTTCAGCTTCTTAACCATTATCACCTTCATGCTGGCGAGCCATTGTAAGTACTGACTCAAGAGTGGGATAAGCATTGCTCACCACAACTGATGGCATAAAGCAGCCTGTGGGTCCAGGAATGTCCATGTGGGCACCACCAGCTCTTGTTTCCCCCCAAATCCTTCATTCCATCGTTCCTCTCATATTTTATTTTCCTCTTATTCAGTGCTATACAAAAGAACTCTCAACAATTCCTTCCTTGCTGCTGGTGAAACGCAATCCCCGAGGTGCCCTGTGCAGCCCCTAACTGTTATTATCACTAAGGTATGGACGCAGGAGGTCACAGAAGCCACAGACAAACTGCTCAGCCATGCTGAGGCAGCCAAGCAAAACAGGTTTGGCTGATTATTACAGGCTGAATGAAGCTGGTGGCTGGCAGAGGCTGACGTCTCAGGATTGGTCAGCTCAGATACACGCAACAACCTTTTATGTGCTGTGGCATAGAGGTGCACCTTTAATACTGGTTTGACTTCGTAAATACATTCTTCATGACAATACACAACTATTTGGGTTACTACCATGTAATGTTTTATAAACACTGCAAGATAAACAGCTTTGAAACCACACTTGATGCAAGCTGCAGTTCCTGAGTCTAGCTTCTACTGGGAAAATGAGCTGGAGCCCCTTACAACAAAGATGTGGAGATAGCCCAGCTGAGGAGTTGGGAAGGAGAGGCAAATGACCACCTACAAATCAGAGGGGCAAGACAGAGCTCAACCTCACTGGGATGCTGAAACACCTCTTGCCAGTCTGAGATGTATATCAAATGTGTAACAGTAATCTCATGAAAGACATCAGAAGTGCTTGTGGGCCATGGATTCTGTGAGTGCACTTCTGGGTTCTTTCCTTTCCATCTAAAGTACTTGTATTTTCAACCTAACAGGATATATTAGAAGTTGGATTAAAAGCCTTTTTATCAACTATTTGCTTGTTTCACAAACATTATAAATTGCACTGTAATTATTGTTGAATTTATTTACTGTAAGCATTTCTGTTTTCCTTAAAATCTTACCTATATTGTCAGTCATATTCACTCACAGCTAAATATCAAAAGGAGCATAAAAGAAATATGATGAAATTTTTTTCCCCCCATACTCTGTGATAAGTCTGTTACATTAGGAGAAATCTGTATACAATCAGTACTGATACAACTGAAACAGAATCTAAACTCAAGTTCTTATTTATACCAAGGCTTTATATATTTTTAATGTTCATGGTCTAATTCATAAATCAGCCTTGGAGTGTTGCTTTCTTTTCTTTTCCTTTAGGAAGACACAAGAATGGCACATTTGATGGGGGAATAAAAGAGAACTCCAAGATGAATTATTCAGGAAAGCAAACAACATTCTTCTCTAAAGAAAATGATAGCTTTCAGGAATACAGAGCCTGTGATAAGTACAGGAAAGCAAGAAAATAAGAATGAAATCAGTCACTACTTTTGAAACAAAACAATTATTTCTGCTATGTGAATACATGTAGGGCAATGATTTAAGTGAAAAATTAATCCAGAAATGTAGGGTGAATTGCTGACCCCGTTAGGCTGTGACAACACACGCCCCGACTTGAGGGGAACCAGGATTTCACCCCATCAGAGTGAAATATTTGTAGTTCTTCTAATCTATTTTAGGCATTAAATGTAAATGTTTTGTTCCTTTTCTTCGTTCCTCCTTCCCTTTTTGGAAAAAGGAAAAAGAAAAGAAGGAAGACAGGAAGATAATCTGTCTCCTTAGATTAGATGATAATTGTAGGTCCCTTCCAACTGAAATTAGACTATTCTACTCCAGTACTTGGCTTAATTCATCCTGAAACCTTTTCTGCTTTTATACTGACAAAGCTGGGGGGGGGGTTATAAGAACAAATCCTTATTTACTCAGAAGAAACCTTCTGCAACAGCTGTATGGGAAAAAAACCCATGTACTATGAAAGACAGATTTCAGAAAAGAAGTCTGGTCATAAAAACCTCAGAATATTGCAAAATAAGACAATGCCACTCCATTTGCCATGGAGACTAGGAAAGGTAAACGATGGTGCAAGGCGCAGTGCCGCTGCACCTGATCAGCTCCTTGTACCTCATCTAGGTAGTCATCGTTTGTAAAATAATAATTTAGGCTGACAAAACTGCATATTAAGATAAGTAGTGTACTGTACCTAGGGATCCTTGCCAGCAGTCTCATTTTGCAGGAGATAAGAAGCTGAGATAGCCTCACTCTTCATGGCCTTGGGAGAGGTTGAAGGAGCAGAAGAAAAGTCACAGCCATTCCAGTTCTGTATTGGAAAAGCATAAATCACCTCAGTACCTTCCAGGAACCAAGTAAAGGATTTCAGAGTCACATCCAAAACCTGTGGTCTTCCCCCCTCTATCCTACATGAGAGTAGCAAGCACATTTACAGAGGGTATCTGGGAACAGATAAATAGATACTTCCAGGACAAGCCCAAGCACGGTGAATACAGTGAGGCAAAGGTCTTTATTTTCTGATCTAACAGGGACCAACTGCTTCTCTCGCTTCCCCTCACCCATCCAGCACAAAGGAGGCTGGAGATGGACAAAACCAGCTAGGTACAGCATCAGCAGAAGGGGGTAGCAAGTGTCACCCAGCAGCTAATGAACTGTTGTGAAAGAGCAGAGGAATTCTGTCTCTGACTCGCTTGGCTGGCAATGACTGCGACTGGGGTTATGCTACTTAAGAATCACTATCTCATAACTAGACCACAGTCAGCTTGGAACACCACTAAATATATAGCTGTTAGACTATACATTGCTTATCTGCCCACAGTGCTATTTGATTATATCCTACAGAGCGTTCTCTCCAAAAAATATGGCCCCAGGTTACCAATTCACTTGATTTTTGCCACAAATTTTCCACAATTTGCAGTTTTCCTTAAAGCACCATTTGCAAAAATCAGGTGATTGTGTAATTATTTCAAATAACAATTAGATTCCTAGCCCAGCAGGCTATGTAGTAAAACTTGAATTCATGATTTGATTATTCCCCAACATCTCAGAAATAGCAACAAAAAGAATCTTAAACATCCCCAGCTTTTTAGAAAAAAAAAATAATTGTATTTTCTGTGCATCTGGATTTTTCAGTATTTCCGTTGCTGTCTGGGCTCTCCTATGCAACAGAATCCTGGGACTCTCAGAATCATTAGTAAGTCATCCCACAAAAAAACTTAAAGCTGGGTCTATGCTTTCTACCTGTAGGGGCTGAAAAGAATATTTGCAATCTGGATTTGGTTGGAAAAAAAGTAAGCTATAGTAGAACCTCTTTGGCAAAAAGCAGAAATGGCTCTTAGTGAACACTAGAGAGATATTAAACACGAGTAGAGTAGTGCATGAAGAGGAAAGATGCATTTTACTGATGATGTAGAAGCAGCAAGTATTGACAAGCTCTGATCTTGACACAGATACCATCATACACATGGTGATGAAAAAAACAAAGCAACAGATGATAAGGAAAAATAACCACAACTAGCAAGAGAAAAACTGCAGCTGCAAGAAAAGACTGATTAAAACACCAGACTTTCCCATCTGACCCATTCATGTCTACATTTAGCCAGAGCTGAACTCCAGCAGTTGCTCTACCACCCAATGACCCCTCCCCACCAGAGAAGTGGGAGCAGAAAATGAGTCCCACAGGTTGAAATAGAATGGGATTTAACAGAACAGCCAAGCTAATACAAATCTAAAGTAAACCAAGTCATACTCAGCCCAGCAAACATACAGTGGTCACAATAAATGGAAAGGCAGCCTCAGGAGCAAGAAAACGGACAGAATCAGAAGAAGCCCAAGCAGGAGATCCTCTCCTCTGCAAACCTCCCCCTTTATACTGAGCAGGACATTCCTGGTGTGGGACACACCTGTGGCCAACTCAGCTCAGCTGCCCTGGCTGCCTCCAACCTGCTGATGGCCTGCAGACCCTGGCTGGCCTATGATTTTGTTCCAGTGAAACCAGGCCACTCATCTAAATCATCCTTGGTAAAAGTTCCTTTCAAATTTCTGCCTGTAATTAAAGGAAAAAAGTGACACTTCACTTGAAATCCATATCAAAATCCAGTACTGTACAAAACAGCATTTTTAGACAAAAACACACCAGAAGCCTGTATCTCATGATGCTGAATTTAGGGCTATGTAAATGCTCAGCAGAACTGAGGCCCAAGCCTACAATATTCACTGCGTAGCTTTCCCAAAAGAACAGCTCCGCAGAACTGAATAAAACTGCAAAACTACCATCAGCAAAAGTAGTCACAAAGATCAGTATTTGTGAGATCGAGACATTTTTCCCTTGGATTGAGCAAAGCCCTTAAACATATACTGAATTATAAACAAGTGAGTAATTCCATCCTTCTGCAACAAGCTGCTTAAATACAGCTGGAGTGCCTAAGTGCTCTGCTACACGGGGATACCATTACTCACATACTTAATGATAAGCCCATGCTTATTATTTATCCTTTTTTGTTGCCATGCCTAAAGAGAAGCATACAACTAATGAATGCATAATTACAAAGCGACACTCCACGCCCCCAGAGTTTGCTGCAGAGAAAAGAATACAGGGATCAAAAAGCAGTAGACATTTGTGAAGCTAAATGTCATTTGAATCTGCCTTAATCATTTTAAAAAGTGATCAGATTGAATGATGACGGATTCAGACGTATTTCACGCTGGGTTGAAAGAGGAGGAATAGCCCACTTCTTGGGCAGGATCATCCCTTTTTTTCCTGCATGTTTTGACACTCGATCCGTACAAGGTACCCACAAGGTGCTCTTCGCAGATGCATTTAGTTAATTAGCTATATGCTCATTTTCAAATTCTGTAGATTAAGTGGCAGATTTGGTAACCAAAAGTCATCCAAAACATGTCCTGAACACAATACAATATTATTTACACAGATCTAGCAAGTCAGACGGACAAGATTTTCACATGATATTCCAGTTTATTTTCACACCGATGAGTGCTCATGCAATTTTAACCCCCATGAATATTCTCTGCATTGCCCCAGCAAAGGCAGGCTTCATGACATCAAGGAAATGAGCAACAGTTGTTTGATTTTCTCCAACCTCATTTTTTTACATACACAGTGAAAGTCCATTTTCAACAAATACAGGGAAGGTAAGCATTACAGTTTTCAACAGTTTTCTCCTGTGAAAAAAATATGTATGCAAATAAAAGCAGCACCAGAGTATTTTCTTCTAAGTAGGTTACAAGGCTGGCATTCTATAGAGATTTTGACAGCCTATCCCTACAGCCTCTGATGTGCTCTGGGATCCCCATGCAACTTTACAAATACATTCGTCTAGAAAAGGGCCTAAACCATGCCAGCCTTGGCACAGAGAGTCTGTAGCAGCAAAGACAAAGAGTAAAATGGAAAGTATTTATAAAGTTATATTAAAAGCCATACGCTATGCTCCATGAGCTGCTGTATTTTCCTTGGGTAACCTCCTGCAAGAGGGCTATGGCTGCACTTCTCGTGCAAGAATTGCTCCTCATAATTTCGGGAGGACAAGAGCATAAATCAGAATTGTAAGGGCTTTTGGAATGTTTTGATCCTGAAGCTGGTGACCCTGTCCCCACTAAAATAGTATACAAATAAAAACCTTTAACTTTTAATGTTGCCATTGGTGACATCAGTGGGCATTCTGCATATACATCTAAGCCAATATATGCATGCAATGTTGGACTGAGGGCAAAGTACTCAGCCCCCAAGTCTGATCTTCCAGTGTTTCACTTGATGCTACTGCCAAGCACTTTCTAAACACACTTTTTATTGCTGTCCAAGCCTTCCTTTTCCTTGATGGGCTGAAACAGTAACACAGCACCTAGGCAGCATTTTCGAACATAGAATATTCTGCAAACTCCAAGACTGTGACGTCTCTCATTCCTTTGCTGTCCTCGGGAGACTGTTGCTTGGCCTGAGTGAATAACTATAAAGCTCTTTATAGTAGTGCCTTTTAGGATTATACCTTTATTTAGATAGAAACTGCAAGGCTCTCTTCTCTAATGCTTGTGGGTGCTACACCCTTGCTTGCCACTGCGTTTTCTCTGTCTTAGGAGGTCACATACAGGTATTGAAATCCCTTTATTTTCCCTTCTTGCTTTTTTTATTACTTCTTGTTCCCTTTCATTTAGTCTTACCCTTTTAAATTTGCCAACATTCTCCTGGGGAAGAGAAAAAAGAAATTGTTTTGTGAACAAACCACTAGAAGTGGGGAGTGAAGGTGTGGTATAAGGAACTTGTTTTAGGCAAGTAGGGCACCTGCCAGTTTGGGAGCCTCAGAAGACTTTCCAAGGAAAGAAAATACCCAGTGGTTTCTCGCTCTTTTCCATGTGTCTCTGCCGTAAGGGGATGATGTGGAATGCCTGACTGTGCTCTTATAATAAGAGCTTGTAAAACATTTTGTAAATTAATCATATTTTTCTCTAATTAAATTTACGTTCTTGAGAAATTCCATTGCCTTTATCATTCTGAACTTTCCACTTACCACGCTGACACTGCACAAGCGTTGGGATTTTTTTTCCTCTCTGAGCTGTACAGAATATGGACCTTGAGCTTTTATCTAAATGTAGTAGTTTCATAGTTCCTTATTCCTTTGGGTTTTTCTTTCCAGAAAGACACCTTCTGGGCTTGTTTCTCACTTCTCTTACGTCGTTTCTGTGTTCTGTGCATTTTTGGAATCAGATCCTCAATGCCATACTGCCTTTGTCCAGTTTGGAAGGTCTGGCAAGGCCCTCTGGTTTAAACCTGGGCTGGTCTGTTATTTCCCCTGGCTGTTCATACCTGCCAAGGAGAAGCAGTTCTTTTCACTGCATACAGGAAGCTGTGGCAGTGATTTTTTGCAATTTTTGATGCCAATGACCTTGTCTGCACTATGGAGTTTGGATCCCAGGCTGATGCTTGGAGTCAGTTTGCTTTTGCCTGATGCATGTGAGGTCTGTGAGCTGCTGCTAACTACGGCATCCTTTTTAAAATGTGACTTTCCTCAGCTCTCATTTAACTGCAGCACAATTAAAACAATTTCTTGTGTTCTGTACTTTATAGTGTTGCTGTCAAACCATCAGACATTAAACGAAAAGTCTTCTAAAATAAGCTATATATTTTATAGGGAAAAGTGCTACTGATTTTTGCACATGGTTGGCTTGAAAAATATATCTGATCATTTCTATTATCACTAACTAATGAGTTACTTTTCCCTTCAAGACCAAACTGTTCTTATAAAGGCTGTGAATTCATGGCCTTCTCCCAAGAGTCCTGTGCGGAAATCCAGCTCATGTGATACGTGGAAGTGAAGCACATTTCAGGTGGATGCCCAGATGCTCCTTGGGACCACGCGGTGACGAGCACCATGTAACTGCAACCGTGTGCTCCCGTTTGGCCAGGGGTACGGACTAGTGTGAAGCCCACAGAGCCTGACAAAGGAGGCCTAGGCACTAGGGTTTGCCTGCTGGGAGAAGTCCTGGCTTCATGGCCATACTGGGTAAAGGCAGTAACCCCACTGTGGGCCCAGCTATAGCAGAGCCCAGGCTGGTAGAGTTTAGTGTGGCTCAGAGCAGACAATGAACTATCTCTGTGTGTGTGAGGCTGCCCTCAGCCTCCCCTGCCATCTGAGGGGTCTGCTGGTTCCACGCCAGCCCCGTTCTCCTTTCTCAGCGCGGGCCAGGCCCGGGTGGTGTG
>JANHFX010006558.1:0-79715 GCA_027560015.1 Chloroceryle amazona
AGAGCGGCCACCCCATCCCCACCTCCCCGCGCCGTGGAGCCGCCTTAATCTGCGCGGCCCCCGCGCCGTGGCGCCGCCTTAACCGGCATGGCCCCCGCCCCGCTCCGCGCCTGCGGGCGGGGGGCCCGCGGCGTCGGGGAGGCCCGGGCACCTCGGGAGCGAATATCGGTCTGGTTCCGATGCTGGTTTGGATGTGCGTATTGCACATTTCTGTCACATCTTGGGAAAAATTCAGCTCTTTCAGCGCGAGGGAAATGTGCTACCGACATGGGCTGGGAGTGGCTGCAGGTAGGGCCCTGAAAACCAAAGGAATTTCCCCATAACCAAGGAGAAGAGGTGTTTGTGTTAGTATTTCAGTTCACCCGGCTAGTTTGGGTGGTTTTCGCCATATCCTCACACTCTTCTGTTTCATTTCCCCAAATAATTCTTTAAAGTCAATGTTTTGTTACATTGAAATGCTGCCAGCTTTATCTTTTGCTGACATTTTGAATGGATTGATATCCCTGGTCTCTCCCTGATTGATGAAATCTTATTAGCATGGGGGTTTGGAAGCTCTGAATTTTGTTTCAATTTTCCACCACAAACTAGCAATCATTTTAATATGATTTAAGTTATTAAATGGCAGGCTGTCAAAACATGGAGTAACAGTACCCAAAATAATACCCAGAAAGGCTTCCCCATTTCCAGCACAGTGCTCTTCCCCTTTGGAGGTGTCGAACAACCCCCCAAGCCCCCATGGACTCTGCTCTACCGTGCTTTTGCCAAGACAAGTTTCGCCAGATGATCCTCGAGGTCCCTTCCAACCTGGTATTCTGCGATTCTGTATGACTCTACCTGAGTGCCAGCAGCTTAATTCATAACACACTGTGTAACAGAAGAGAGAGAGGGAAATGATATCCTTGCTTGTCCTTTTTGAATCAAGTTCTGACTTCGAACCCAACAAAGCACTTGGAAAATTACAGCTTCTGCCGGAGAAACATTATCTTGTTCAACCAGCGAGTAAGAGTTGCTGAACAGATGGGATTTCACAAGGGAGATCAACAGTTGTTCCCTCCCAGCACACTCCTTGAGGAAGCTGCCTCCTCACTGCGGGATCAAACGCTATCACCCACACAGAAATGTGGAAGTAGTTTGGCTCCAACAGCAGGGAAAAAATACAGGGATTTGTATATGGTTTAACTGCCATCACAGGGCTCTAGATGTTCGTGATTGTTCAGCAAAACATAATTATTATATTTTTTTGTGAGAAAATTCTTTACTTCAGCAGGCACAGGAGGACGGTCCCGCTCAAATTACTGTGTAGCATCATGAACACTCTCGGGTACTGGCAGGACTGGAACCTGATTACAAACCAGCCCGGGGATTGCCAGCTGGTGCCTGTGCCAAGCCTGTGCTTTGACACCCAGCCAGTGTTGCCTTGGTGGAGCGTAGGCAGAGGCACACTCTGGCAAACAGCTCTGCCCCAGTGACTTGATTAAAGTCGCATAGAAAATCCTTGGCAGAGCTGTGAATAGAAGGAGGCAATGCTGTCCTGTGGAAGAGAAGAAGGAAGCCTCAGTTTGGCAGAATACTCCTTTCTGCCCCAAATCCCGAAGCCACGGGCTTGTTTGGGAACAGCGTTATCCTTCACCTGACAAGGTCAGGCTCTTCGGTGCTTCTTCCTTCTAGAATGTATCCATCAGAAGTTCCCTGTAAACAGCAGATTAATTCTGTGATTAATTAAGGGTACATCTGCAGCGCATCAAGGGTAGCCTTGTGTATATCACAGTGCATTTGTATTGTCAGCGAGCCTTAAATTTTATATATAGTTTCTGTTGCTCTAACGCAAGCATAATAACTGTGTGATTCACTCGGATTGATGCCCGTTTCACACAAAGGCTCCTATTAAAAAACTTCACGTAACTCCTGCCAAGGAAGAATTAACTTAGAATGTTAATCAATTCACAGAAATAATTCCTAAATTTCAGTGCACTATTTGGGTCCCCATATTGTGGCTTATATAGGAACCAGCCTGCTGTCTGGCCATAGATAATACCTTGGTTGTCCTTCACAGGTTATCAATGCTGCTCTCTTCTGGGCAGATCATATCATGCTGCTTTTAAAGGCCTTCAAAGAAACTAAGCCATAAATTCTCGAATCAGCAAATCGCATATGCTTGGTGTTGTGATCAGCAGAGAAAGATGCTATTTACTTCTGATCCTTTACTTCTGAAGGAGTTGGAGGCAGTGACAGTGCAGGAGAGCAGATTTAGGTGACGTTCAGACTAGTGAAGCTCACAACCGTCCTACCTACCACCTGGCACAAAGGAAGTGTCCTTTATGTAACTTCCCCCTTCCTCTCCCCTCTTTTACATCTAAACCTTAACCCTGAAGTTTTTACATTATGGTGAATGTGCTTTGTAGAAATTCCCATCCCACTGCTGTCCTTAAAATAGGGACTTCCCTTTACGGGTAGGTATGTGGAGGTGTTCCCTGCAAAGGCAGATGAAGACAGCAGACGAGAGTTTCACAGGCTGAGACACTCAAAGCTTTGCCTGTCTTCTACCTTGTATTTTAGTGAGCAAGCCCTCCCTACTTGTGTTTGCAGAGCATTTCTTGTTAAATAGTACTAGCAAAATTTTCAGCCTTAGCAGGAATTAGTCTGGGGTGGCTTTCCACTTTCCAAAGCTGTGAAATGCCTGCTGTGCCAAGTATGCTTAGTCTATCAGCAGTGCTGAAATGTGGCCCAGCTCCCCATGTACCATCCCAAGGCCATTGTTACTTTTAGGGCAGAACAGGGGAAGGAACATTAGGAGAAAGCCTTTGATAATATTTATGCCTGAAAGTATTTCCTAGACTGCCTGTGGAGCCATAACGATTCTTCATTCATCCATGAATGGGATATCTTTATTATTTTGTGTATCATAAAGATGTCAGTTTTCTTACTCAAGGTTCTTTTTGCTGCTTGCAGTGAGGTCAAAGAAAATAAATTGTTAGGGAGAAGAAAAGCGCAATAGGACTAAGAAAGGCGTAAGGTGTGTGTGGATATAGTGTGCTTACTGTTTTAAAGATAACACGAGTGAGTCTGTTCATTGAGAAATAGCAGTGAGGAAGACTGTTCCCAGCAAAGTTAGCAGCTCTCCTTTTCCACATCCAGATAGGAGGTTTTAAAAACACCCTAACTGCTCTCAAAACAGTTAATAGCCCCTTTTTAGGAAATGTGACTGAAGAAGCAGTGGAGAAGAGATAAAAAAAAAAATCCTTGCTAGTGACTGGGTGTTGTAATATCCCAAGTAAATGATTAAATTCCCCCAGTATATGTGGTTTTCCTGGCTTGTGTGGTTTGTCATGCAGCCACTCATCTTTGTGTCTCTACTTAGTAAACCACGACACTCAAGTGGACCCTGCTTTGCTGGAGCTCTACTCTGCATACATTTGGCTTGAGCTACTTTCCCATGACCAAAAAAAATCTCCTACTCCATACTGGGGGAAGATTTATATTAAGCAGATTTGGCAGTACAGAAATATCCAGTAAGAAGTAAACATAGGTGTGTGTGTGTATATCTTTTTTAATCACTGCAAGTCTATATTCTAACCTAGGCACAGTGTGCTGCAAGACTGGGAAGCTCATCCGCATAACAAGATAAGGGATGCTGCCATCACATCCAGACACTTTTGGTTCCTGTTACAACCAGCTACCTACCAAGTTAAGTCAGCCTTCACGTACACATGGATTGAGAGTCTGGACAGGTAATGAAATGCTGAACTGACTCCATATTTTTGTCCCAGAAAATCACGTCATGCTTACATAATTGTAGTCTACAGACCCGATTAAACCTGTTCATGTGAATTGTTCCATCAGCAGCCACTGAACTTTAGAACAGACTCCATAGCAAGGACAGAAATGTATTTTTAAAAGTTAATTTCTTCTGTTCCCTGGAGGCCTCACAGCTTCACATCTAGGAAGGTTAGTAGCCGGTAGGACAAGTTAGAAATGCATGCGTGGTTTGGGAAGTGCCAGTATTTTGATTATTCTCAGTATGACGGTGGCCCCAGGAGTCAAAGCACACTGATAGGAGCAACTATAAAAAGGAGCTCTAACGCTTTCTGCATACCACTGCTGCTGCCTGGAGAATCAACATTACCCATGGAAACCTCTGCAGAAAGGTTTTTGCACTCAGCTGCTATCCTCCAGCTGCGTCAGAAAAGAAGGCTCAAGGCTGTAAGTGACAATGCTGGAAACAGCAGGGAAAGAGAAATGATATAGTAGTACCCTCAATGTGAAAAGCACTGCAAAGTTATATGTCAAAAGTGATAGGGGAAAAATACTCAAACATTATTAGCAGCAAAGGTTCCTAAGACATGGACAAGGATGTCCTTGCAAAAAAGTCAGTAAGCATCACAGGCCAGTAACCCAAAGGTGTGAAACTAAGCAAACCAAAACAGAGGTTCATAGTGGCGTAAGGAATCTAGTTTAAGTTAGGCTGCAACTCCATAAAATGTGTTTGTTATTTCAACTAACAAAATTGTTTTCTAGATGGCTTTCTACTATTTGTCTGTTGGCTGTTTGTTTTTTTCATATCTACTTGAATGATCATGAGGGGTATGCTGAAAGCACTTTGCAGTCACACTGATGACATTTACTTTCCTGGCTGCATGGAATACAAGGCTTATAACTGGACTTTGAAATTTTGCAGGGAGAGATGACAGAAAAGACTGGAGATTATTAACCCCTTCCATCTTCCATCCCCTTTTTCCTCCTTGTCGCTATTGGTGAAGTTATTATGCCTAGGAAATCCAGCAGCTCCAACGTCTACTGATTAGGGGTGGGGTTTAACCTGGATTGTTGTCTGGCTGTCTATGATTTTACACTTGGTCCTTGTTGGGAAATGTGAAAGGAAACTATGTCCTGGCTTTCAGCTGCCTCTGCATTGGGACTACTGCAAGGACTATTTTAGTTGTCTCAAGCAGTATCCTATTCCATAAGGAGGAGGCAGAATTATAATTACAGATATCTAAATACAATTATTGTCTGTAAATACAGTGTTAGCTGTGAAGAATATTATCTATTTCACTTAATTGTCTCTGTGCAGTTAAGAGTTTCTCTAAAGATCATGCATTAAGGAAGAAAATCCTTAAAGTAATGAAACATCTTGGTGTAAAAAGAAGGTATAGCTACCCATTCAGGAAAAGATGTCCATTTCTCACATGGAATAAGGCAGGAGTTTTCTAGGAGCACAGATAATCTTAAATTTCTGTAATAAAATGCTATTTCATGACAAGGATACAGAATTTAGGTCAGACAGCAAGTTCCTTTTCTGTAAGTTCCCAGCTTTGGAACAAAGCTCCACAAAGGTAACCTGTTTCCTAAGAGGTTGTTCTTTCCTGTAGCTTTCTGCATGTTTATTCTCTATACATTTTTCAAACTCACAGGTTGAAAGAAAGATAAGAAGTTTTGTGAAAACCTAAACTTGGGTTTGACAGTGGCTGAAGCTCCTATGAACTGCAAGGTTATATCAACAGTCGTATGTACAGATACACCGCAGTATTTACATGTGATCAAGATATGGGCTGAAGTGTCATGCTTTTAAATTCCTTTGAAAGGTAAGAAAAATAATACGTTCTCAGACAGCTATTTGATTCTTTTTTCCATTGAAAGTGTATCTCATATGTCAAAAATACACCAGTTTGTTGTTTTTTTTTTTCAAGTGAGAAATTTCATTTTAGCTATGTTTGAACTTATAAAAATTATAGAATTTAATTTGTCTTTATTATCCTTTGGGCCATAGTCATCATCACATATGACAGTGCTGCACATTTGTAGTGTTCTGCAAGGGGTACCTTCTATTTCTGCATTTTCATATTTCTCTACAACCTATTTTTCAATAATTTTCTTCTCAGAAATGCTTTTATTATTATTTTGATAATAATTTCCTTTTACAGGTCATCTTGTTACCACCAGTCCTCCATAAGCAATTGATAAGATTCTGAACACAGTCAAGTGAACTTTACGATAATTATTTTTCCTGATCTACTCATTTTTTTCATATGGTTGCAAAAGTGCATGAATCTTCTTATTAGATATTGATGGAAAATTGACATAGTCATAATCCACAACCAGATGCAAATTAAGCCACCAAAATACATAAATAATACTTAGAATTGACATTCAAGCATTTCAGTTTTGCCTGCTGTGGACATGCCTTGTAGGGCCTCTGATGCTCTGCTCTATTCAGTTACAATTTAGCCCATGATATCTACATGTGATGGAACCATTTAACATTCCAAAGATGAGTCTGTAAGTAATTCCATCTGCAATTCTCTTATCTATATTGTTCTGGAAATACCTTTCTGGACATAGCTTGCTACATTTTGAGGACAGCATAAATATTCTTATAAAATGTGCTGAGAATTACAGAGTTGGAGTATTTAATGGTTCTTTATATGTGTGCAACAGATTAATTTCTGTAAATGAAGCAACTTCCAGCAAAGAAAGTTCAGATTCAATCCCACAGAAGTCATTGGGATAGAGAGGGGAAGGAGCTGAATGTTCCTTATGTCTTTCCTAAGAACTGGGTTTTTTTCTTTTTCTTCAGCATGTCCCAATTCCCAGGGTTCAAACAGCCGTGGCAGTGAAGGACGAGAGAGCATATGAATCACTCAAGGAGAGGAGATGATTCTCCTCCAGTGTGAAAAACCCTTCACTCAGACCTTTACTCAAGCAAAAAAGGGTTGCTGAGCTGAGAGAAATGCTGTTGGGAAGCACTAACTCCTAGCCAAGAATATCCAGGTTTAACAAAATAACAGTGAAGCTTCAGGATGGAAAGATTACTATGCTACTGAAAACTCTGTTTTAGGGGTTTTCTCAGGAATTAATGAGCAGTTGCATGTTGGAAAGACGTTCCTACTCATGCAGCTCTCTGGAGGGCACAGAAATAATTATTGAAAAATAAATGGAAAATTTGACGCACACAATAAGTTCTTTATGTGTCTTGGAAACACGTGGTTCACATTCCAGCCTGATTTTGTAGCCCTTGGACAGGACAGAAATGTAAGGGGAAAGGTAGGAAAGTGGAAAGGAAGATAGGGAAGCCAGAAATAGGAGATGTGTGTGTCACAGGATGAGTTTAGTGGAGTTTCCACAGGGGCAGTCAGGGAAAACCATGTGTTCTTGTGTCTATTAAAAGCACTCTTTTCAACATCCTATTTTTACTTTTGTGAAGTATTCATATTTTTTCTTTTATGAATTTGTGAAGGAGTCCAAATGAGTTCAAAACACAGCTATGGATTTGGAACATATTTTGCTGAAGGTATGTGATGATTAGGTGGAGCCCAAACTCAACATTTTTTACTCTGTTGGAGAATTTGGCTCATGGTGGAACAATGGTCAGTAATGCCCCAAGTTATTGCTTGAGTCTTAGTCTTGGACCTTGTTGTGGGACCTTTGGAGTCAGTCAATATGAGTATCTCTTAATTCATGTGTGTGTATTACTAAATGCCATAGAGGGAACAAGAAAATGATAGGACGATCCTCACATACCTTTACTTCACCTCCTGGAAAAAACGTCCTAATGATTTTGTGCTGTGGGCTGTGGCTGCTGCTGAAGTGGGTAGTGAAGTTCCCTATTTCCATTGCAAATAATAATGTTTAATGATCAGACAAAATACTGATGTTATCATCTTCAGGGCAGCATACTCGTGCCTGGTAAACACCTGGTCATGTAGACAAAATTAATTATGGGAGATCTGTTAGGGATGGTGAGGAGTTAACTCTTAGCTATCATCTTCAGATGGTATTTGTTTTTCAGATTCCCTTAAGGAGTCAGGGCTTTTCCCCATCTTGTCAGCAAAGAGCCATCTCTCCAAATGGCAAACTCGCCATCTGCAGGCCAGCAAGACAACTCACAAGGACTGGCCACCAAAACAGCCCAAGCTCAAGGACACCTTGCTTATGGTGGCTTTAGGATTTCCCCTTTTATCCACCAGTTAGCAAAAGGAAATCTCTTTTTGGGTGTTGTCCCAAAAGAAGTTTAGACTGGCTCTCTCTGGAGCTTAATCCTGTCCTAGTTTAAAAAAAATTAAAAAATAATCAGACACTGTTTTTCTACATCAAGCTGCTTTTATCCTTGCTAGCGATCTCCTCATGCCTGGTCTCAGCTGCAAGGAGAGAGCAGGCTGCAGGCTTCCTGCCCCATTCCTCTTTCCACCCCAGGCCTTAACATCTGCCATCCACTACTAGAAACTGGCACCAGCTTTCCCACAAAACATGGTTTTGATTGGAATATACTGTTTCTTAAGCATATTTTTTTCCATGAGAACATGGTTTATTTTTGAAAGAAAGTAAAACATGATGTTTCAGAAAGTTTGATCTTTCTTCCTCAGGCTGGAGGAGCATGACTGGAATGCAATTTTTTTGTTTAAAATAAATTTTAAGGAGAAAAGTTACCTTATTTCAGTGTCTGTCTTGTAATGGACATGAATCACAATTACAGCAAAATGTCAAAACCTAAAGAAAATGCTTGAAAGGAAAACACATAATCTAGCACCCTAAGCAACAGAAAGGTTTGAAAGCCCCACAGAAGAACCAGGCCTTTGCCAGCCCTGTAAGCCACGCCCTATCCACCATCTTGCATGTCAGGGTTTAGGGTCAGGGCAGCCCCCTAGACCTTCTAACAGACTCTCTCTGTTAACCCCCCTCCCTCCCTCCCCACAGGGAAGAGAAAGGGGATAAGGGAGAGAGACTGAGCAATTAGAAAAGGAAACTATAACAGCTTGAATGAAAATGGAAATAATAATAAAAATGGAATATATACAAATATACACAAAACTCGTGTCAAACTCAACACCCCTCATGGCAATTACGTCATCGTCACCACTGGTGCTCTGGAGCAGTCACTTGGGAGAGTCCCAGGCTGGGCCTAGCGGCCCAGCTCCTGTGTTCAGGAGCTGGATTCTGGTGCCGGATTCAGGAACACAGAGATCAGGATCAAAGGCAGAACAGACAGAGTCCTCCTTGGATGTTCCAAGGAAGAAACCAGAAGAGGATCTGAGACAAGCCAAGCAAAGCCAGCAAAGCAGGCCAAGAGACCGAAGAGACCCTCCTGATCCCTCGGCTTTATACCAAATACAACATATATGGGCTGGAATCCCTCGCTACAGTTTGGGGTCACCTGTCCTGTCTGCTCCTCCCCACAGGTAAGGCCTTTACTTCCTACACCCCCCAGTGTGGTGCACAAGATCCAGCAGTGGCCTTGGTCTGCACACCAGCCCTTGGTAGTGACTCTGACCATGGGGTGTTACCACTGCCAGCAGCAGGCACTGGCTGAAAAACTGATCTGAAAAGTAAAATCGCTGAACAGAATTAGTTCTGTTTTCACTCAGACCAGGACAATGCAGCACACTGATTAGAAACGGCAGTCTTGTTACTGCTGTGTCTCCTGCCCATAATTCACCACCCATTTAGTCCCACCCATTTAGTCCCACTGGCCTTATCAAAGGTAAGTCCCAAGCCTGTCTGCCATGGCCTCCTCTGGCTCTTATCAGAGGTTTGGTGGTGGCCTTGCCACACCTGGAGCTTCTGCTGGAGGGAGCTGCTCTGCCGCCGTAGGGTTACAAGGAGGACAGACAGCAGGCAAGAGAACTTGTCAAAGTTTGAGGTCCTGTCACTGCTGGTTGACTTAATACAACAGGTTTGTTTCAGGTTTGTATTTAAACACTGCCATCACCAAGCAAAAGCAAGATAGGAAGGTACATCAGGTTATGCAGCCCTTTCTGGTCATCCCAACTCTATGGGCAGCGTGGGAGAAGGGGGCTGGTCTCACCAACCTGGTCCTTGGCCAGCAACTGCTCCTATTTTAATGGTTGGAGTCACTTCCCTGGCACACAGCCTGTTCTTTGCCTGGGTCCAAGGAGCTGGCAGGCACATGGCAGCTGGGAGTGAGTTGCAGAAAATGCAACTTGTCATCCTCTTTTCAAAGCCATGATATTTGCATAATTAATGCTCCATGTTTTCTACCTATTCCCAGCTGTCCCATGAAACTCAGCATGTGTCAGCTCTCTTGGGTGTAAGGAAAACAGTTTGCATGAGATACTTAGAGGTGCTGTTTGTCTTTGTTGCTTATGCTCCTTCCTTGATAATGACAGAATGATTACAAAACCGTTATTTTGTATGCTTTTATTATTTTCATCTTCTCAGCACACAAGTAAGACTCAGTGATACAAATAAGTAACCCATCTAAGAAGGAAAACAGTTTTATTAAGAAATCTGTATGGTATGACAATGGTACAGACTTTTCTTGTTACATGATGGGTGTAGTCAAAATGAGTTAATAATGAAGATGTCTTTTAGGGATTTCTGTTCTTCTGCAATGTTTCCCAGAGCTTGGAGATAGTTACAGCTGAGGTACATATGGTGGGACCTTACTTAGATGCTTGGATCGCTGCTGCCTTCACTGTTCCCACTCTTCAGAAGACTGCAAGATCTCAGTATCTAGGGCTGGCAATGCAGAACTGCCTTTGGGTAGTCCTTTGTATTGATATGAATCCCAAGGAGCACAAGCATTTAACTCTGATAGTGTAATTCAGCTGAATAGGGCTGTTTCCTGATAAGAACCGACTGACTCTGCAGTGTCTGAGAGCTTGCTTTCTTTGATTCCTTCCAGAATGACTCACCTTCTTTTTAGGCTGCATCTCAACCGTGTAAACACTCTCTCACCTTACTGCAAGGGCCAGAGTGACTGGCTCAGTTCCTGCTGTGGTACAGGCCAAAAAAGTGTGCGATGTGCAGAAAGTGGTTGCAATTCCTTGTGGTAAAAGCAACTTAAATGAGCTGCATTCACCCACAGGGCTGCAGTGAGCTGGCCAGTCCCTGCATGCCAGTTATTTTGTTCACAGCTTGTTTGGTTTGGTTTTTTTTGTTTTTTTTTTTTGATAGGTGCAGGGTCAAGTAGGTACCTGTGAAACTCTCCTGTATGTCAGAAATCTGGGTCAATTTTTTTAGACAGGGCTTTGAATTGCCTAAGATGAGCCATCTTGTCAAAGAAGCAGAGTTTCAGGCTGCAAGTGCTGAGCAGTTCCTCAAAAAATCAGATCCTTCGATAAGGTGTCCCATGTTGGATATTTGGAGTCACTAGCTGTGTTCAGAAATATAGGCCCTAACAGCTGTTTGGTGGCTTTCTGTGGACAACCAGTTGGATTTTTATGGCTTTGTAATCTCATGAAATTTTCCTTCTGGCAGTACATTTCTACTGTTGCATGACATACATGACAGAAAGCCTGCTCCAGAGCTTGCTTGCCAAAGGAAAATCCTGCCATTTTATGAAGTTGTTCTTGCACCTGCAGTTCAGTGAAATACAAGCAACTGAAGGCAAATTAAAGACAATAAAGTATAGTAACAGGAGGTATGTAGCCATTCCCAAAACTGTTTCAGGTTCTTCAGGCTGTAAGAGGTAAAATACTGACCTGCTGCTTCTCTGGCTATTCAGTATACAAAAAGACTTGTCAGGAAAGCAGATACCCAGCAAGGTTTTTTTTCCTATGTTGAGCGTTCTCATCAAAGAGTGAAAAATGTTTCATTCTAGAAAAAGACATGCTCATAGAAAAATAAAAAGAAATAAAGCTTGGAGGATATGAAGCATTTTGGTAACCACATAGTGGGTAGAGCAGTTCAAATTGTTTCTGCTAATAGCTGATAACACACACATAGTTATTTCTCAGGTAACAGATTTCCTTTAGTGTTTCAGAGAAACCCTTCACCCCAAAAATCATAAGGAACCCCAGTTATAACTTGTTGGGTTTCTCCACTCACACAGACGAGCTCTGTTGGATGGTGTGCAGTCCTTGCCAGCACAGGAATAAGAGAATTAAAGGTTCCCTAAATTTCCCCACCACTATTCCCACTTCCACTCTGTGTTCATCACCACTTGCTTGCAACCCGCTTTTCCAGTTCAGCCATCAGGTGGAGCGTTTCTACTGTCAGCAGCCCACAGAAAGACTTAACTGGTGGCAGCTACTGGAAACTGCCAGGCTTCTCTGCTTGACCTGACCTCTACCCCACTACTTACCACCAACCCCACCCCAGACCTGCTTCTTCAGCTGGTACCCTTCAGGTGTCCAAGGTCCAACTTGGAGCCAGAACTGCCCTTAAGCACCTCCTTTATTCAGTCTTTTAAAGACTCCTGGAAAGCTACACTTTGGAGATTCCAAAGCAATGGGCTATACCCAGGAAAATGTCATTGTCATTCATTTTTCCCAGTCACCTTAAAAAATTCTCTCTCTGTGAGAGGCTAATTCCCTAAGAATCTGAAGTTTCAGACTGTGTCACTACAGAGGGGTAACTTTGAGAAACCTTTTCTACCTGGGCTTTTTTTTTTTTACTTTCTGTGTGACTGGCTTGGTTTTGATTGTCCGTCCATCTACAGCTAAGCCAGGGCTTTATGGAAGAATTACTAAAACTGGCAAAAAAAAAAATCCTGCTACATTTAGTGAAGGCTAAGGACCTAATGCCTTCAGCGGCCTTGAGAGATGCTTGCCTTGAAAGATGTGCTTTAGCAAAGCAGAGGGCTGTAGCACAGTGGAGGAACAGATCTGTACAGGATCATCCCCACCATGCAAAGCTACAAAAACCGAGAGATGTGCCAGTAGATGCATCGAAAATATCTGTTATGTGGTCAGACAAAGTGAAACAGCAGTGCAGGTGGGCTCCCTTCACTGCTCCTGTGACAAGCTGGGAGATGTGTTTAAAGCAGAGCAGAGGCAGGAGTCCTCTTTCTCCTGGGGCAAAGGAGTCCAGGAAGGACTCCTGAGCACTGGGAACGAAACTTTATTTTCTGTTGTATATCTCCCTCGGGCAATGGTGTCACCAGGGTTTGAGCCTTGCCATTTGCACACCTTCTGGCACAGGTGACATGGATCTTCATGCCCCTCCTAGAACTCCTGGTCTTTCTGAAATACCGATTTCTGACATTTCTTTGCTTAGCACCAGTACCACGTTTCCTGCCAGCAAGGTCTGCAGTGGCTTTTCTTGGGCAAGACAGACAAATCTTCTACTGCTCTTCTAGCTATTGTCACTGTAATTCATACGGCCTCAATCTCTTCTTTCCTGAAAGATTGTGTCAGCTCCTGAAACAAAACTCAGTGATTGCCTTAAGTGAGTCACTACCCTTAAGGATGCATTTAGTGCAAATCTCCTGTCATATTTTAAGTGTACTTCAGGGAGGAAGGTTCAATTAACTTCGATGGATGATTTCTGTTTTACCAGTAGAGATTAAGCCATACAGCAACCTAAAAGTTAAGCCCTACAAGATGACTCTGCCTGACTTGTCCTGAACATAAAATGCTGCATCTGAGTGTCCCTGTGCTGTATCTCTGTTGAGAAAAACAGACATTGAAGGTATAAATTGAAAGAGTGGAGGGCCTCCTGTTATGCACTGACTAGCTCCCCTGGGGGGTACCTGCTTAATATCCAGCAGACAGAAGTCCTTTAATTTGTGGCAGGGTAGAGGGCCAAAAAAACCTCACCTCCTTTAAAGGATTAGGAAAAAAATAATTAAAATGACTTCTCCTGTGCTGGCAGAAGGCAGCTAATAGGGAATTTACTATTCAAGTCTGGTGCAAAAGCTTTGCATTGTAAGTGCTTTTTTTAAATGGGAAATGAAATCATGGACAATAAAAAGTAAAGTACAGTTTAGGTTTAGTACAAAGTGGCCTCTGTGGTTGCCAGCTCATAAAAGCTGAGTGCGTGAAACACACCCCTGCACAGAAGGGCAGTCTTCTACCTCCAATAAATTCTTCTTAGCCTCTGTCTTGAGGACCCATGTATTATATATATGTGGTTTTCATCTTGTGAGCCTCTGGATGCCAGAAAGCCTAATTCTTGGCATCTCGTGAAGGCAAATCAAAGTCTAAGTCTTTTCAGTAGTCAGGGGACATGATGTACACACATCCCCTCTTCCCAGCAGCGTCCCTGGCCAGGCCAGCGAAGTTGTCACATATGTGACTCGTGTGCATTGTGCTGGCAAATGGGTTTGATCTCAGCTTGCTGCCAGTTTGCTCTTGTCCTTGGTCCCTTGCTGGCAGCAGGTCAGGGAGTTCTGACAACCTGGGCTGGAGCAATGGCCAGCTCTCGGCTGCACAGAGTGCAGTCGTGGAGAGCGTCTTAAAAATTGAGGGAAAGTCACTACCACAGGAGAGCAGGACCTCACTTGTGTAAATTCTCTCTCTCTCTGGATAGCTCTGCAGCTTTCTGAAGGTGGGTCTTTAGGATATGCCTTTAGGGTTTAACCTGAATGTGAGGTTACATCACTAAGTTAAACTGGTATATGGGAGAGCGGTGCTGTAAGATTTCTCTGTCTGTCACAGCTTTGCTATGACACCCAAGGCAGGAAACCTGCCTTCGCTTCTCCAAAACAACGTTCATCATGTGCAAACTTTGCGTAGAAGTCGCTGTGACTGTAAACACAAAAAGTCATGTTCTGTTAGTAGCATTCAGTGACACTTGCTGCTTATTACTGCTCCGTTTCACATTGCATGTAAAATAAACACTTGCTAAGACTTTTATTGTGGCACCTGCCTCATGTCTGTGTGCCCTAGGATTCCGAGTGGGACAGCTATCCCAGAGAGAGCTGAATTGCCCTGGCAAGGTGTTGAGTGTCTCTGGTTTACATTGTCCTCAGAAGACGTCCTCAGGGCCTTTCAGTGTTGAGCTTTCCTGAGTACTTACACTTAGTACATGTTCATCTGCAGTAATTAAGACCCCATTCAAATGGTGCCTTTCTACAGCAATAATGCATACAGTGTATGGCCAAAATGCAAATAGCTCCAGAGGAGATTAAATCACTATTTTTCCAATATTAATGAGGTTGAACATTTGCATTCACGGTAAATCCTGTAACATCAATGTCCTTTGAGGATTTTCTGCAGATAAATGAAGCATTCCCCTCCTTCCCTCACTACTGCTAACAGTATCACTCAGTGCAGCCACAGATCAACAGTTCCTGTTAATCTGTAAAAAGGCAGAATTTAGAACAAGCGCTTTGGGACATAATTAAAGCTGACACTGCTTACCACCATTCCTGGAAGAAGTACTAGTGGAGTTTCATTAGACTAAGTAAATACAAATAGAGTTCATCCTGAACAGTCATCTTTGTTACAAACAAAACCCATTAGTTAGCAGGGAGAGTCTGGAGCAGGGCTGAATTCACACTGATCTCAAAGCCCTTCTCGTATTTAATTTATAAACTGATGATTAATTCAGTGATTAGCTAATTCACTTGCAGTGATTAATTCTATTCATGTCTTCAAGCTAATGTTTAAGAAAGGAAAAAAGGCCAGATCAGATAGATGTTCATCAATGTCCTTGTGATTAAAAAATGATAATATAATGCCCTGGAGAGTAAAGGAAAAAAGAAAGATCGAGAGGGTAGATGGCATGATCAGTTGTAAGTTCTTGCCAAAGCTGTAGCCATATTTTTCAGCTGTGATGTTTAAATGTGTCAATTACTCTAATGATCAATGGTTTGAAAGATGAATCTAAAAGACTTTCACTGTAGCTTTCCACTGTGTATTTTGAGAATGATGCTCCTTTAGAGCAGTCCTCTGGTTCTGCTTTTTTCTCTCTTGTTTTGCCAGCTGCCTGCCAGCTCCTTTCCCTTTCAGCAACATCTTTCTCTTGTTTCACCAAATTCTTTGGTGAGAGCACTTGGTACTTCTTTAACCCAGGATGATTTTTTCTATTTCCAGCAGGACTTTCCTCATCTTTTGATGCAACATGAAATGAGGATGATTTGGAGGCCTGCTCTGTATTAGACAAACTGGTCTCTTTTGGGGGAGTATTGCTTTTACAATTTATGCCGTCACCTGGCAATGGAGCTTGATAGCTCTTGAAGTCACCCCCAGGGACTTCCTTCTCTGAGCCCTGACGGCTGTGCTTCTCCGATTGAGCTGAGGAGTGTAGCTGGTATTTCTCTCTTCTCTGAGGTCCACTCTTCTTTTCTGGACTCTCAGTTTTATGTGTTGTTTTTTCAGCAGGTGGTGGTGGCAATTGCTTGGTTTTGGTGGTGTTCTTTTCTTGAGACTTCACCAAAGACATTGAAGATGGTGACTGGCCCATTCCAGAAGCTGGATCTTTGGTTTTATCTTTTGCATCACTTGCATTAGGCTTTGTAAAACTTGTGGGTACAGTTTGTTGGTTTTCTCCCGCTGGAGTATTTTTACCAGGCTTTGACTGTCTACTTGAAGGAGGTAAGTGATGGTTCCCATCACTCTTGTGCTCACTATTCTTTTTTACAGCCTTTGTTTCAGGCACCCTGGTGTCCTCTGAGGCTGATGTCTTTTTCTTCTTTTCTCCTGAAGAGCTTCTTTCTAGAGGCTTCAGCACTTTGTTTGAAGGCAACTGGAGCTTTTCAGACATATGTTCAGTCTTTTTTTCTGCCAACTTATTTTCAGGCTTTGTCTTGTCATCTGGTGACACCTGTTTCTGCGCCTTTAGAGGGGACAATTTCTTGTCTTGCTTCATCAACTGATTTGGTAATGGTGTTTGGTTTTTAGGTTCACATGAAGTATTTCTCTCTCCTTCACAACTCTTTTTATGCTGTACTGGTTCTTTTTTCAAATTTTGAGAGGTATTCTCCTCATCAGTGGTTTTATTGTCCTGCCTTGATATATTTCTTGGTGACATTGAATAATTATTGAAGCTTGACTTGATGTTTGTTTCTCCTGTAATGTCATTTGCATATTTCATTGGTTCATTTAATGAGGACAGGTGATGTTTCCCATTATTGCAGCAGATGTTTTCATCTACTGTCGTATCATCTTTGTGTTCCACAAAATCTCTTGATGGTATTAGATGCTTCAAATTCTGCTCAGTATTTTTCTTCCCTTGGGTATTGATATCATGCTCTGATGAAGGTAACTGGGGTATCTGAGGTTTCTGAGCATTCTCATTTGAAGAGTTATTATCATGATCCACTGCATCCCTTGGTGTGAATACATGTTCCTCAGATTTATGCAACACATTTCTCTCTTCTCTCTCAACTGTCTCCATCCTATCACTCTCATGCTTCATGTCATCATCTGATGACAAAAGCATATCCTTTGTATTTTTGGAGACCTTATTTCTACCTCTCACAGGATTCTTTTGGTCTGATATCAATTCAGTTGATGGGGGAAACAAGTTCTCTTCTGGCACATCACTTCCCTGCTTTGTGGTATCATCTGAAGCTGGTGTTCGGTTCTTCTCCAAGGGTAGTAGGGGCTCTCTTGCTAGCGTAGTTTTATTTTCATGTTTTCCTGGCTTCTTCGTTGAAAGTGAAAGACAGTTCTCAGATCTCTGACATGCATTTGTCTCTTCAGCTGTAGAGTTTTCATTGTCTGTTGCATGCTTGGGGGATAGCACTTGGTTCTTAAAATCACATGCAGTTTTGTTCTCCACTGTTGTATCATTCCCACGGGTTGGCAGCTTGTGTGAAGAGGGTGATGAATGCTTCTCACAGACATGGCTGGCAGGCTCATCTCCCATACCACCATCTCCCTGTCTCTCCAGATCAATAGGTGGAAGGTCTGGGGGATTTCCAAGACTGTGATGGATTCTTTGTTCTGCAATCCCACTCACTGATGTTGGTAAAGGGGTTGGTGAGGGTGTCTGCCATGTCTCAGAGTCAAGACAGGGCATCTCATCAGCAGTGGCCTCTTGACGTTCAATGAAAGACACGGATGGCTTGTGGTGGGTCTCCAGGTCAGTTATCGTACTCCTATGCAGGGCTCGTTTGTTTGTATGATTCATCATTTTGTTTGAGGAAGATAATTTGTCCTTCCCAAAATCTTCTTCTACAACATCGGAATGGTGCTTCACAAAGTCACCTGACAAAGGACTTTGTGTCTTTTCCAAATGAGAAGAGATGTGTTCTTTTTCTGCAGCACCAGGCTTCTGCTCCTGGCTCTCTTTTGATGAGAGTGTGGATTTGGTTTGATTTGCATCTGGATTTGATATGTCCGCATTGGAATTGGGAAAGTCATTTTGTGGGCTGAGCGTTTGAGGAGGCTGTGGCTGCTCAGTTTTGGATTCATTTTGCATTTGGCTATTGAGTGTTTTATTCTCCTCTTCCTTTTTAGTTGGAACATCATTATCATTTTTAATAGAGGTAGAGGATATTTTGTATTCACTGTGATATTTCATTCCTTCTTTGGCTTTCTCAGAACATCTGCTTCTTAAATCTGGTGCCTCTTTTTGGACTATTGGTGGCCTTTTGCCTGAAGCTGGTGTTAGTAGAGTTATCTGTCCATCCTCCACTGGAGGCTTAACTTCACAACATGTTTGTACTCCTGGAGAGTGACATGGCAGAATGTTTTCCAGTGCCTTCTGCTCTGGAAAACATTTTTGGCCTGCAAAGAAAAGATTGTTTTCTGGCTCTGTGAGCTCTGTGTCAGCTTCCTCTGAACTGTATACGTACATAGTTATTTCAGGAATCTCACCTGTTTTAGTATCCTGAAGACTTTGTTCATGGGATCCTTCAGCTGTGCTAGAGTAAGGCGAGTTAGAAGGTGGGTTGTCTTCCTTGACATGCTGCACAGCATTGTTAATCCCCAGTAGTGAGGATGTATCAGGCCCAGCTGGTATGTTATTCCTGTCACAGTCTAGAGTATGTTCAGACAAGGGGGGAATGCAGTCTGCAAGATATTTGTTTCTCTGGGTAGCTGAAGAGCTATCTAGATTAGGAGTAAACTTTTGTCCTTGCTCTGTGGAATCTCTTTTAGCCTCAGCATGGTCCTTTGCATCATACATGGCCTTGGGTGTCACCAGTAACTCTTCTTTGTCCTCCCTGCCCTGTGCTGCATTTGCTGGTGTTTTGTTCTCTCCAGGCTCTCTGATGGACTCACCACTTCCCTTCAGTGCTGTGTCGTGACTGAAAGGCTGCTTTGCGGCATTATTTTTTGACCAGCTCCAAGGATGGTTAATTTTGGTAGCGATGATGAGTTTGGGCACTGGGACTGTGGAGCACACTAAATATTGGGACGCTGGAGTGCTTATACCCATGGCTGTCATCGCTGCTACACGCAGCACTCTGACTTCTGGCTTACGAATAATTTTTCTGCTTGGGAAGTTTTTAGTCTTTTTCTCACCTTTGCTCAAGAGTGATGCTTTCACCTCCGCAGCTGAGCAGAGAGCACTTTGTTCAAACTTCTCCTTCAGTTTGGACAGAACCGAACTCCTGTTGACTATTTTTGGCAAACTGCTGTTTGGCCCCTTCTTCTTCCAGCTGGGAGTATTCTCCTCTTTTTTTTCTTCAGCAGCTAAGAATTTCTTCAGGATGTTCTTCACTGTGTTTTTCCCACTCGTGCAGCTCCATCTGGCCCTCTCACGTAGCACTGTGTCTGCATCTTCCTCTGCTGCTTTTCCATCTCCTTTCCTGTCTCTGCTTCTGTCCAGCTTGTTACCAGCCCTGTTCACCCACAGCTTCTCTTTAATGACCAATTTACCAACCTCTCTTTTTTTTTTTGTGTATGGCTCACGATTGTTATTTAGGAATCTGGACCGCAAGAGCTGAAATCTGGTTGGATGCTGGCCCCTGTTTGGATCTGGACATGGCTGGTTATAACTCACCTTGTTTTCTTTACCTCCTGACCATTTTGTCCTCTTGTTGCTGAGCTGCGGATCACTGGCTGTGAGCTCCGTGACGTACAGCAGCAGGCTGCTGAGAACAGCAAAGGCCCCTTGCTCTGTTGCCATCCTATTGAGCTTCTTCTTCAGCACCAAAGGGTCTACCAGCATCTTATCATCTCCGCAAAAGCATGTGCTTTTGGTGCTGTGCAAGAGAAAACAGGAATGTTCTTTTCAAGTCATCAACATTGTCACTACCTCCTTATTTTGCTTTAATAGCATGCTTCTGCAGGTAAAATGGGAAAAAATGCCTTAATCTAGAACTTCTCAAGAGAGCTGTCATTAGCGGCCAGTTAAAAAGCATGCAAAATGCTTTACAGGCTTCGTGAGGCATGGTGTAGTAGGAGCCAAGGTGTAGTAGGAGCCACAGGGCTTCACACAGTCCCACATGGCACTGTTGGCTCCTTCTTCTGTGTTTTGAGGCCAGCGGAAGCACTTAGGGAAGCAAGCAATGCTAATTGGGGTGACCATATCTCCTCTGTGCACTCCTCACTCATTTAGTATTACCGTGTCCTAAGGCGAGGCAACATCGTAGGAGTTTTCCTCTCCTGCTAGGTAAAGCATAGGCAAAGATATACACGATGAGGACACTTAGCAGGAAAACATGGTTCTGCCTCTGGGTTATAAAAACAGACTGAAACCGTTTAAAAAACCCCAAACAAACAACAAAACTGAGGAGCACAAATGTGCCACTGATAGTTTTTGTTGTTGGTAGGGGTTAGAAGTCAGATGGTACCTCTCCAGTATTAAAAAAACCCCAACCCACAGAATTTGCATTATTTGCTTTTTGACAGCATTCAAATCCCACAGCAGGACTATCCTCTTAAATCTTCTTTGTAAAGGGTTGCATCACAACAACAGCAGCCCTGGCAATGTCCCTTGACTACAATTCCCTTTAACCTGGAGGAAGAAGGCTCCTGTGTTGGACCTATCCTTGAGTTTAAAGAATCAGGCCTTTGGACAGCTGGAGATTTAGTCAATGCTTTAATTGGTGTGGATCAGTTACTAAATAAAATACGGAACTGAGGCACAAGAGCTGGAGCGTCCATAACAATAGATGGGGCTAGGAAGGAAAAAAGCAAGCGGTGTCAGCTTTCTGACACGACGAAAAGCTGGAAGATTACTTCACCGTGCAGTGAAATAGCTTCATGAACAGAATGCAGCCTGCATACCAGCAGGGGATTAATTTTTATGGGTAGAAGTAGAATAAAAAATTCTTTAAATTAAACCTACACACAAAAAAATGAAGAAAGCTGCAAAGAGGCTCATCCCTTAGAGAGTGTCAGCCTTAAAAGGTTGGGGAAGGCCCTTCTGTAGCCCAGCAGCTGGTACCCCACAAACTCTGAAAGAAATTGGACCTGCCACCCCACTGCAATATTATGGAGACTGTTTGCAAAGTGGGGGGCTGGTTCTCATCCAGTTGGGTTGTGACATTTTCATTCCACTTTCCACTTGGCTGCATTTCAAGTGCACATATTGAAAATTACATCCCTCAGCAGTGAGATGAAGTTGTCAACTTGAATGGAATAAGGTCTATTTATAATGACTTTGTAGATATTTTTAAAGGCCAATAAAAGAAAAAAGTGTGACAACTGGCTCATGCCTAATGTGACAAACAATACTTTGTAGGTTTTAATTGGGAATAAACACATTTCAGCATGGCACAGGTGCACAATCCCACTTGTGTAATGTGGTAACATCCATCCTTTCTCTACTGAAGTGACCATGGCCTAGGGGACAAGACTCCTGGGTTACACCAAGATTCCCATTTATCACAGTTATGGGGCTTTTCAGAATTAGGACAAAGCCAGGGTTTGGGTTATAGCTGGCTAAAAATACCCTAGAAAGCTTGTCGTGGCAGAAGACTGCTCCTCTCCTCCCTAAGAAGAGCCTTGTGTATTCAGAAACATACATGGAGCCATCAGCCAGTGATTTAGGGTCATCTTTGATCCCTAAGAACGGCAGTGGAAACAGGTGCTTTGCTCAGCTCTCCTCTCCAGGCTACTTTAGACACAATAAATGGCCACATTTGTCCTAGTCCTGCTTTCAGTGAGGTCAGCATAGACAAACTACTACTGATGGTGAAGGGAAGAAGATCAGGGAATCCCTCTGCAGGCAATACATAAAATAATTATTCACTTATGAGCTATAAAATTCAATCTGCTTCGTCAAAATATTACTAGTGAGTTCTGTTCAGGCTTTTCCTTGTTTACATTTGAATGTTCTTATAGGATGCCATCTGAAATGTAGCATTTGTGGGAATACTGCATCGCCTTAAGTACCAAGACATGCTGCACTGATTGTGTTTGAGCCATATTCGCCAGTAAGTGGCAGAAAATGTGCAAACAGCTATGGCATCTATTTAGGGTATCTTTGGTTCTTCCAAAATGACCTCATCTGCAAACCAGCACCATGACCATGTAAATCTGAAGTGTGTTTTGTGCAAGGGTTGTGGTACAACAACACTACTATCGAGATCACAACAGAAAATGTGGGTAGTGATGCTTCTGCATTGTCCCAGTGTTTGGAAAACACGATGCTTCTTCTTTGGGGAAGGAGAGCAAAGTCAGAGGGTTTCTCAGGTTTGGGAGCATGACCACCATTTTCAAGAGGCTGAGACATCATCCCTAGTATTTCTTCATCACCTTTTCCCAAATTGCATCCTGCTATTCTTCAACTACGTGACCTACCAATGAAATACAGTTATATGTATCTATATCAGCTCTATATCAACAGCAGATAGTCACCTCTAGTCCCACCTATAGCCAGGAGGATCCAGATAAGTACCCCTCAAGAACAAGGGGAACCCCATGCCGGCAGTAGTCACTTCCCAGTGGTGTGAGCTATGCCAGATGACAAGGCAGATACTTGGGCTTGTGAAATGGCCTAACATCCACTTCAGCCTCCTCACCCCTCTCCTCCCCTGGAGACACTGTTTGTCACTGGTTTTAATATTCATGATGCTTCCTCAATGTGCTGCTAGTTTCTGGAAGTGCTGCTGCATGTTTTCCAGTGTCTGGAGTGCAGATCACTTGGACCTCCAGAGGAGGCAAGGCCACCTCCAAAGGTTTCCTGTCTTCTTGTCCCACAAATAGTTAGATGCATAAGACAGGCAGCTTAGTTACTTATTTATGAGTTCTTCAGTGACACTTATCATGGCAGCACCAAAGTGGCAACAGCCTGATATGCTAATGGGTAGCGGTGCAACCCTATCCTGCTGGTTGGCCTGCCTCAGGGAAACCTCTGCAGTGGACATCACCGTGTTGCGGAGCAGAGAGGAGCTGACTGGCTGCAGCAGAGGGAGAGGAACCGGCACTCTCCCCCAGCCCTGCCTGCACCCTCCTGCACCAACACACTCTCTTGACCCTGAATTATATGTTAAATATCCTAGCAGCATTTTGCACACCCTGGCAGCCCTGGGGACTATCTGCTGTGGGGGCATCACTCAGGATGGTGCATGGGCAGGAGGAGGCAGCACTAGGGAAATTTCATCAAAAGCAGTAAAAAAAGTGGCGAACACTGTCCAATTTGCAGAAGCTGACAGAGCTTGATGGATCCCTTTGACTCGCTGTTGGTTTTCTCTGGGGAAACAGCCACGAGCTGGAGCATGTGAGGTGCTGCATCCTGTGGGCCCCTCGTTCCTGGGAATCCCATTGCTACATGGTTCCGTGAGGTGTTTGATCCAATGACCTGTCCCTAGATAAGGAAGGGAACCAGGAGCACGTTTCCCTGCTCAGGTCAATGCACAGGCCTCTGTACTCTTTGCAGTGAAATGATGGCAACATGCTGCAGAAATGGTGCTCTATAGGTTCAATCTTTGGGAATCACCTTTTAAAAGAGATTATTTTATTTGTCTCTGAAAGAAGACTTGGTCCTCCCTAGTCTGGGTAGAAGGTAAGGAAGTGGGAACAGTTAGGAATGCTCTTCATTTATTTTTTTTTTTTTCTAAAGGAAGAGGAAAAAACAAAGCACTAGAGAAAATCCTGCTTTCTGGAGAATATGTTCATCTGTCTTCTCTATTGCTGAATTTATCACAGGTATGTTAGAGATATTCTAAACTAGAAGGAATGTTTTTCCAAAAAATGGTATTCTCTTAAATCAAAAGCTACTGACTCAAATACTCCTCTCAGTTTAGCATAACTCCAAAGCAAACAAGAAAGCACCTTGTATAGCTGCTAAGAGAAAACATGTTAAAACAACAGCATGTAAAGTAGCTCATGGTATGGAAAACCTTTTCATATGGATATTGTCATGCAGCCTGCTATTCATAACAACAGGGATCACCTGCTCCTCTTTCTGCCACATAACATCCCAGTGACAGTTCCAGCAAGGGCTTACATGGAAAAAGGGGTAGGAAAGTACTTATGTATTTTTAGCTATCTTTTTAAAACGCAGTTCAGCAGCTGGAGAAAGATAGGAGAAACCAACACCATGTAGGAAATCACTCACAGTCAAGCTGAGAAATGTAGACCCCAATTTCTGAACTTAGGAGGTAAAGTATAAGGGTAGACACTGGGGACAAATTCTGCACTGGCTTGTTCTGTGTTATTTCATTCAGGGTTCCAGATTTGTGCCCCCATGCTGCTGTGGTGGTATCAGAGTCTCCTTCACTGGGGTCTACTGTTTAATTTGTCTGCAGTGTGCAGCTTTTAACTGAATCATTGCTTGATGGTTTTATTGAAAAATAAAAAAAATTACAATTTTAGAGAAAAATAAAAAAGAAAGAAAGGAAGAAAGAAAGGAAGAAAGAAAGAGAGACACAAAGGAAAAAGAAAAAGGAAGAAAGAGGAAAAAAAAGGAAAAGGAATAGGAAAAAGAAAAGGAATAGAAAAGGAAAAGAAAAGGAAAAGAAAGGTAAAGAAAAAGGAAAGAAAAAGAAAAAATTAAAAAGAAAAAGAAAAAGAAAAGAAAAAGAAAAAGGAAAAGAAAAAGAAAGAAAAAAAAACAAAAAAGGGAAAAGGAAGAGAAAATTAAAAAGAAAGAAAAAAGCAAAGGAAAAATAAAAGGAAAAGGAAAAAGGAAAAGAAAAAGGCAAAGAATAAGAAAAATAAAAATTAAAAAAGAAAAAGGAAAAGAAAGTAAGAAAAAGGAGAAAGAAAAAGAAAAAAGAAAGAGAAAAAAGGGGAATAAGAAAGAGAATAAAAGAAAAAGGAAAAAAAGAAAGGAAGCTGGAGAGGTGAGGAGAGATGAGGCACAGCAAGACAAGGAAAGGGGAAAGGGGGAATAAAGGGTAAAGATAAAAAAAAGGAAAAAGAAAAAAAGTAAAGCAGTTGTAGCTGGTTTATTCCTGGGGTTCTTGTAGTGCTCAGACTGGTGAAATGTATCACAGCCTGACTGCTGACTACAACTGCTTGAAGACCTCAGCCAAAAATTCTGATACTGATACAGCAACACATAATCTGCTCAATCTAAAAATAAAGAATGATGCTTAGAAAATAGTGTAAGATCAATTTATTTACAAATATTTCAGCCACTTATATCTTAAAAAAAGCTTTTGTTCTGAATACTGAAGAAGAATAAAAACGTCATTCAGATATTTTAGACACACTGATGCTTTGCTGTCACTTGAGTGCATTTTTAGTGTTGGCTTTTCCTTTTTTGGAAGCTTCTAATGTAACACTACCTTGCACCACAGTGCTGATGCAGGGATCAGTGGCTCATTAAAAGCTAATCTGTGAGACATTAGATTTACAAGTGTCACAGACACATTAGACTCGAGAACAAGGAGGAGCACAGTGGTGAAAGGATTGTGAAATACACAGAGAATATCCCCGTAAGTGGGTATTATCATTAGTTTTGCAGGAAAGCATTAGTTCTGAAAATTAATTTTATACGTGTAATTACTGGTCACAGCTGTTTAGGATGTGGTATTATAGCAAGTTAGACTGTAATCAATCAAAAGAGGTTTTATTTATTTTTTTTTTCGTTTGAGTTTATCTCACTGGTTTAAGCAGCACTCTCTATACTCCAAAATCCCTACATCTGTAAAAAAAACCCACAAAGGCTGTAAGTATCTAATCAGTCTTGAATAATTCAGCTACCTTCGCTTGCACACGGTCTGCATACAGCCTTCTAGACTAACTCCTGGCTAATTCCTTTGCTATGAATGTCAGTCAGTTATCTACAGGGTTGGATATAGTCTTTATAGAAAGAGAAAATGGCAGAAACCGCTTTACTTTTCCTCTGTGGATAGTCGGTAAAGATTCTCGCCCAAGTACTCGAGCCTTTCTCGTTGTTCCAGGTCCTGGTACAAGCCTTTGGGGACTTTGCTCAGGCCATAAACTAGGCCAAAAAGGCAGCCAGCAATAGATCCAGTAGCCGCACTTTCTCCTGGAAGGTTAAACACATTTGCAATGGTCTCTTAGTGTCACCTTCGCACACACAACCAAAAATCTCACTGCACAGAAGAGGAAATATTAAGCTCCTGATGGAGCACGGTGCAGGCATGTTGGGTCAGTACCAAAGGCTTACCCACCCCACGTCCTGCCTCTGGTAGTGCAGGTGAGGCTGGATGCCTTAGGGAAGAAAGCCAAGCAAGCATGTGGGGATGCTTCTGCAACTTCTGCTCTTGTGCTAGGAGCTTATTTGGTTTTGGGAAAATCTACTCCAATGAGACAGCTCTCGCAAGCAGCTAGCCACCATTAGGAAAAAAAGGAGGGAAGAGTAATTTCAGGGGTTCCTGGTACACAGAGAGTGTCCCATCCTTTCTCACAGCATAGCACTTTAAAACACCTGCCTGTGGTCAGTAGCACCAATGCTCTGTGCAGTGCCAGTGGGCTACGCAGAGAGGGGATGTGGGCTCTCAGTGCTGTGTCAGTGGTGAGTGAGGGACCCAGACTCTCTGCCAAGGGCCCACATCAAGTGGAGGGAGGTGCTGATTTGGGGCTGTGGTCTTCCCACCACAACTACACTGACCTTATTGAAAGCCCAGTAGGATGCATGAGCCAGCAAGAGAGTTATTACTTGCAAAACTGTAAAAGTAATTAATTGTGTGCCTCTAAGTTCTAGATTTTATCTGCCAGGCACTTGATTGGATCATGGATTATTTTTCTCCCTTATTTGGCTTCACTGTGTACAGATAAAAGGTTGATTTGCCAAAGGTGTTGCTGTTGCGGTGGGAGAAGGTGCCAGCCCTTTACAAATCATAGAATCATAGAATGGTTTGGGTTGGAAGGGACCTTTAAAGGTCACCTAGTCCAATGCCCCTGCAGAGAGCAGGGTCATCTCTAACTAGCTCAAGTTGCTCAGAGCCCCATCCAACATCGCCTTGAAGGTTGCCAGGGATGGGGCATGTACCACCTCTCTGGGCAACCTGTGTCAGTGCTTCGCCACCCTCATTATAAAAAATTTCTTCCTTATATCTAGTTGGAATCTCTCCTTTTTTAGTTTAAAGCCATTACCACTTGTCCTGTCACAACAGGCCCTGTTAAAAAGTTTGTCCCTGTCTTTCTTATAAGCCCCCTTTAAGTACTGAAAGGCTTCAATAAAGTCTCCCTGGGACCTTCTCTTCTCCAGGCTGAATAACCCCACCTCTCTCAGCCTTTCCTCACAGGAGAGGTGCTCCAGCCCTCAGATCATTTTTGTGGCCTGCTTTGGACCTGTTCCAACAGGTCCATGTCTTTCTTGCGCTGAGGACTCCAGTACAAAGTCATACTGGATTTGGTCCTTGGGCAATTCTGGTGAAACCATGAGACTTAGATGGAACAACATATGAAAAGCACTGTAAATGACTTTTGTGGCAGCTGCTGCTTCAAGAACGGGCTTTAGGAGGTAAAACCAGGGGTGTAGATATAACAGGTGACATGACAGTTTGGCCAACAGTGTCGGCCAACAGCTGGTAGGTCTCTCTCCTGCTGCCAGCAAAGGGGTTGGGGGTGGGAAGCTCAGGGAACCCTCACCTCCGTGGAACATGGAGCGGTTGCAGAGCTCTGTCCAGTCTCCGCCGCACCCCAGTAGGGCATCATACGCGATCATGGGGGCATCGTGGCCTCTTCTCCCCCCCCGGCCTTCGGAGCTCCACCTCCTGTATGTCTGTGGGAGAGATGGCAGCATCAGGGTAGGGCACTGGAAATGAGGACGTGGGGCATTGGGCTGCGTCAGGGTGGCTTCTTCCCTGCTTGCTGGGAATAGCTCAGCTCGCAGGGAAAGGGCAGGAGGCAGCTGCGTTGCCTGCACTGCTGCCTGCACTGCAGGATCAGCCTGCACAGCCTAGGTGATGACTGAGGTGCAGGTATAAGCCTGCACCCCAGCTCAATGCACCAAGCTCTAGGCAGGCCAAGAATTTGGCTTGATTTAATTATGCAAAGAATGCCAAAAAGTAAATCCAGATCGATTCCAGGTTCACACCCAAGAAATTCCTTGTTATTTAAAAAACTTAGAGTTGTCAAGGATTGACATTGTCAGTCCTGTTCCCACCTCTTGGAAATATTCTCAAACTCATCACGTTTGCAAATGTTTCAATTAGCCAAGTTTTATGTGGCGAGTGAAAAAGTTCTTATTCAGTAATTTCTTTGGGGGCTCAATTTTGGACTGTGAATTCAAGCGTCCGTCTCTGACTTTTTTTTTTTTTTCTCTTTTTTCTTTTTTTTTTCTGACTTTTTCTTTCTTTCCTCTTCTACAAGCATTTGTTGAACTAAAGGGAAAATAATTTGCAAATATAAGAAACGTTTATTCCCCGGGAGAAGAAAGAATATTCCCCACACTAAAAACCCACAGCGAGATTTGCAAAGGAAAACTCTTGCAAAAAAGGGATTTTGTCTAGAGGTGGTGACTCCAGAACTCCTGCCCCAGATTCCCAAATTAACTCAACACTGATAAAATTACAGAAAAAAACCCCCCTTCATTTAAAGGAAATGGGAAGCTTTATTTCCTGAAGTTCAGATTAAATGATGGTAAGCTGAATTGCTGCTGCTTGGCTGGCTCTTGGCTTTTGCAACAGGTATGAAGGGTTTGCATTTCTATTCACTTTCACTTCAGCCTTTACATACTCTGTTGTGCTATCTGCAAACATGTCTGAGCTGGACTACAGCTTCACTCTGCTGCATTCTTTTTATTTGACATTCTTTTTATTTTTTATGTCTCTGTGCTGTCCTGTGCCACATGCAAACTTTCCAGCCCTATTGCTGCACTTTGGATGCTGGTGGAGCCGTATCGACACACATCTAATGGTACCAAAGGCAAGAGGAGTAAGCGTGGAGGTGCTATTCTGGGTGAACAGGCTCAAGTGTCACTTCATTTAGCCCTTCAGATTGTTGATGCTCTGCACACATCTGATGTCATCTTGCCTTGCTGAAACAACTTCACATTAGGCATAGCTGCCCTTGAGCCTGGGGAAACTGAAGTGCAACAAGGCAGCATTTCTCAAACTTCTCAAAAGTGCAAATTCCTTTTGACTCCTGTGCCTTGGTGTAGCCCTGCCATTTGCCAGGGTGGGCAGGTGAGGAACAGCAGCATCGGGTGCATGGACAGGGCTGTCAACACACACTCTTTCCTGTTGAAGGCACTGAGCTGCTGCCAGGTCCTGGAGGCAGTTCACACATCCCCTCCTTGCTGTAAACCCCTGCAGTCAATAATTCCATCTGTCTCTGACTTGCCCACCCCGCAGAAGCTGAACCACTGCTGGCTAGCATTCCCTTCCCATCCATTTTCATAGAGTCACAGAATCTTTCAGGTTGGAAAAGACCCTTGGAATCATCAAGTCCAACCATTAACCCTACTTTACAAAGTTCACCCCTAAACCATGCCCCCAGCACCACATCTAAACATCTAAATGACCCTTAAACACATCCACATTTTGTTTCCCTTTCTGGCTTCTTTCACAGTGGCTTAAACCAGCAGCTCCATCATAAGGGGACAAGATTCCTGCAGGCTAATGGGTCTGGATGGCTTTGGTTTGGTTTCTCTCATTTTGTCGCACATTGTGTCCAGCGTAGGAAAGTGAGCAGAGTGAGTTATTTGTTTTCAGTAGAAAGGGTGAGCTCTAGTGTGGTGCAACTTCTGACTATTCATTGTGTATCTAACATCTCCTAAATGCTTATTACTGAAACATTATTTATTCTACATTGGCTCAGCTTGTGTTTCTACATTCAAGAAGGGGTAATTTGTCTTTTATCCCCCCAGTTCTACTTACCTACCAATTTCAGGTGTATACCTGCTTATACAGAATTTGGTCTATGCTGATCAGTATTTCAAGGTGTAATTTTTTTTTTTTTTAGGAGGGAAAATGGCTTTGCAAAATACTCTGATTGATCCAAGCCACGTTTGAGGACTTCACTTTCACACCTCCTGTGGCTGGTATGTGCCTTCAGAAAAGTGTGCTTGGTCAAGCAGGAACATGCATGCAGCAACCTGTTGGCAAGAGTGATGCCAGACATCGGTGCTTTAATTAATTTCCTGTAGAAAAGCAATCAGCTAGACCTCCAGACACAAGCTGCCCGTTAGTTTGGACGGAGTGCAAAGGAAAGCATGCCTGGAAAAAAGACAGGTAGGTTGGCTACTTTCTCCTTATTTATTCTTTCCATGGCTATAAGCATGCTCAGCTTATAAGCAAATCAAGCCTCAGCTTCTGTCAGGCTGTGATCTCTCGTTGGCGGTTGAGTTTGAGGGTTGAGCAACATTTTACTTTCTCATGCGTGGAAATTAATAACACAACAGGCCAAACAAGTTGGGCTTGGCAATGAAAATAAGTGTTGTTTCTGCACTAGGAATTCATGCAATTCTCTCTTGAAATGATCATGGGGAAAAAAAATGTCAGGTTTAATCTCTTGTAAAGCTCTCTTTAAGACTCTGGTAGAACTTGAAGGAACTAAAAAACAGCAATAAATTCATGGCACTGAATTAATAAAATGAAATGGGAAAGACTTCTATTCTTTAGGTTTAGAGAGCGATTTCTTATTATCCACAGTCAGTCTATCCGTTGGAACCTTTCATTGCGTAGAAGAGCACCTAAAAATATACGAAGTGAATTCTCAGAATAGAACTGTGCTTTAATACTCTGGAAAAAGGGATTGATTTATGGGAAAAGGTGCTAAGAACCACATACTTATTTCTTAGCTGCTAAGTGGAGACCTTTGAGAGGTGCCAGCACATATCAGAAAGCTGTAAACACCAGGGAAGAAGACACATTATTTCTTTTCATTTAAGAAGATATAACCAGAAGTCATGAGGCAAAGGAAAGATCATATATGCTGTAAAATAGTACCCCATGGGATGTGGTGAAACACCATCTCTTGAGACACTTAAAACTAGCCTGGGCAGAGCCTGCGTTGGCAGAGTTGCTTAGGACAGCTGGCTTCTGCTCAAAGGGCCATAACCAACTCCAGCTCTTAGTACCCAGGAAGATCTCTGTGGGACTTGGGCCACAGCTCCTTTGAGCTTTAATGAGAGACCCCAGTGAGACATTTTCACCCTCAAGTAGCTTTGGTTTATGTTTTGTACCTGCTCTGGACATCAACACATCTGACATTAAGTTTGCCTCTCTGAACTGTTCTCTCCTATCACAGCAACCCCAGGACAGGTGGCAACAGCATTTTTATGTTGAGAAATACATGAGCTAAGGATGGGAGTTGCTTTGCTTTCTTGAAATTTTAAGGGGAAAAAAACCCCAAAACAAAACCAAATCCAAACTAACTCACACAAAAAAAAAACCAAACTACCAAAAACCTTCCTGACCTGGCACTGGAAACAGTTGAAAAATACTGCTGTGTCTCTTTGAAAATACCTCTCTCATTTCAGAGCCTTTCCAAGTGCTTTCTGAAGTTGCAGTTACCTTTTCTCTCTCTTCTGCATCATAGTTGTCCGGAAAAACAGGTTTATTCTGATTTTCCTCATTGATTTCTCTCTCCTCCAAATAAAACTGCCACTTGGCTTCGAAGTAAAACCAGTGCTCCTGATATTCTGAATGCAAAAGAAGTTAATGATGTAGTATATAATCTCTGTGACATTTTCAGTTCTACTTTAATAATTTTTAAAGAAATTTACAGTATTGACTAGGTATTTTATAGTAATGTACATTAAACAGGCATAGGTACTAAGTATGCATTTTAACCTAGAGTGGGACATCTAACTGGAAACAAAAGATAAGAAAGAAGAAAATATTTTCAGAATTTTGTGCTATTTTTATGGTATATTTAAATTAAATTATGATACATCAAGATGAGATTTTTAGATAATTTATTGAGAAACAAGGAAAAGAGAGGAAAAAAATCTATTTTAGACCAATTTCTGTATTCTTTTACTATGATTAAAGCATATCTAAAAATGCTTACATGTCCTAAATACAAATTGCCTCCTACCTCAATTATCAGTTTTCAATCACATAATTTCTCCAGTATTTCTGTTCCATTTTTCACAGTATTTCTGTGTGATCTTTCAGGAAAAAGGCAGATAGGAAAGGACAAAGTTTCCATTTATATCATATTATAATATATATCCCATGTAGTAGAAGGGATAAATAACATACACACCTCTGCTATTTGCACCCATAGAAATAAGGGTTTTTTAATAACCACATCTTCTTTTTTCTGTCACTTTGGGAAGAGCATCTCTAATCATGCTCAGCATTGTGCATGTAAATAATCTTATCATATTCAGTTTATTTTCAAGCTAATGCTCTGGTCCAGCCTTTTCTAAAGCCTTGAAAAGGCATCTGCTATTAAGCACATACACATTCGTTCATCTGCAGAGTGAGGCCTGAGTGAAACCCTGCTTGGGGTAAGGATGGGGTAAGGATTAGAAACCAGTGAGATGGGCCAAATGTCTAAGTATGCCACAGCAAAATAGCAATTCAATATGGGACCACTGACGTGCAGTTTAAAATACAATTAAGCATTGCCGCTTGTTCCCTGTCTGTGTCCTGTGTGGTCTCTCGGTTGTGCATTGAGAGTGTCTGAGGAGCAGGCACACAACCAAACCATTCCCCTGAAGGACGTAACCCGATTTTGCATCTTTTTCTAGCATTCCATACAGATGACCCTCTTGAGCAGCTAAGATCTTTAAAGCAGTTCAACTCCATGTAAAAACATATGAGCTGCCTTGAAGGACCTGAAACTTCCACAAGGTGGGCAGTTCCCCAGCCCCAGGCAGGGATGAGCCTTCAACCACCTGGCCCCATATGCCCAGCAACTGCCATTTTCCTGAGTCCATGCCCTAGTTTTGCCTGATTAAAAGGAAATCATTCATTAGAACCCTAAAAAAAGGGGAGTGTTCAGGGTGAAAGTGCACTCACAGCCATCAGGCTCAGGAGAGCATCTGGAAGGAAAAAAATGCCACACAAAGAAAATGTTGTTGGTTGAAGTAAACTATATCCATCCACTCCAAGCAGTACAAGACTGCTTTTAGAAATGCAGGTGACCTGACAGATTTCTTTCTTTCTTTTTTTTTTTCCTATTTCCCTCATGACCATAAAACAGGAATGCTTCAAAAACGAATGTTTGCTATGTAGCACCTCAACAAGCAAGGAAGTGTCATTACTCCAATGCACAGGCTTAGAAACAAAGGGATCAAGCATTTGTAGGTGATTTTGGTTGTCTGTGTGACCTGTAGCAAGATGAGAAATCCCATGCCACTAGCCCTAGTGAGTCTCTCTCCCGTTCTTTGAGCCCAGCCTGAGATGACGGTCACATTCAGGTCTATCTGGCATGTAATCACAACTGAGTATTTGAGAGGCATGTTCAGTTGAATCCTCTGTGACTGAACACTGTGTTTCTTATCCACAGGGAATAACACAGCTAAAAAAGAGTTTTCTAAAACTGGAGGACTCTGTTTGGCAGGATTTCTTTGCAGTACATCTCACCAGCCAAGGAGCTTAACCTTAATGCAGGAGACTTTTCCAGCTACCAAAATAGGATGAAGCTCAACAATACAGACATTAGTCGGAGAGCGTGCCTCAGGAGTCCAACATGCATACCTCCACGCCAAGGGGTCCTGCTGGGGTGGAGTGACAGGGACCTGCTGCAAAGCCACTCAGAGAGGAGCTCACTCACACTAATCCTGCACCTGCTCCTCATGGGTCTCAGCTAAAAAAATCCTGGTGTGCAATGAGGCGCAGATGAAAATGTGGGGTCTTTCAGAAAGGGTCCCTGGTGCTCCTTTCAGATTTTAAAGTGGCAGCTTTCCTTCTTGAGTAAGTCTTCATTTCTGAGTGCTCTTGAGTAAAGATTTCCACTGAATTCAATCTTTCTCCACAGCCGTCCCTCGAGATTAACAAAAAAAGCTCTTTCCTAGATGTTTTAATGTAATGATACTTGCCTGTCCACAGCAGGTCTCACCATTACAAACTCATCACTCCCCAGCAAGAGGGGATTAAAATGCCATTGCCCTGAAGATCACATACATTAGTAAAGTAACAATATCAAGTTCAGCAGTTGTGTTATGCTCAGTTGTTTCAAAACAAGGATACAACAGCTTGTATCTTAAATATTTGTTCAGAAAAACAATGAATCAAATCTGCATTTGTGGTCAAAAGTTCACTCTTGCTCAGGAGGCATCTGCGGGTGAAGTTTTCCTGGCAAAATGAGGAATGTCAGTGGGTTTTCTTATGGAAAATATTTGAATTTAATTATGATGGAAGGGAGATGAAAAACTCATATCTCAGCAGTTAGTTAGCCTAATAACCTGCTAAATATAATTTCCTCTCTCCACTCTGTCCAGCAGTCTTTGAATAGCTCCTAAAATCAAAACTGTGGAGTAGGGCATTATCATTCCTATTTCTCTTTGTATTTTTGCCACCAATATACCAGGCAACTACAGACAGTAGAAAAAGGTGGCAATGTAGAATGGAGGGACTGGGGAGTGATGTTTCTTCAGCATCTTTCTAGCTGCACGTAGTTTTATGAAAACAGCTCTTTTGATTCACACACGTTACCTGCCATGTGGCGAATGGTCTTCTTGCAGTATTCTTCAGCCATTGGAACAACCTTCATCATCTCTCTTCCCCACTGCACAAGCGGTTTCCCTTGTATCGCATACGCCACAAAGAGGGCTGTGCATAGGGACCCTAGAAAGCCTGGAAATCATAAATAACAATAATGACCAATGCACAGGCTGCAGAACATCCTTGTTCTGTCCCTCGTAAAATCATTAGTGGAATGCCCCACGGCTGCAGGGTAGGTTAACTAATGCACGTAACCTATCTCAGCCTGTTTGCAGGCTGGGTTGTGGCATGTTGAGATTCTTGGCTACTGTGTGGTGCCTGTTAGTTTATGACTTATTTTACATAGAAGGGACTTTCTGCTCTGAGTGGTGTAACATGACAGAAATTGAGGTAGGGGTCAAAAATAAACATAATCCACTAGTGTGATACTGAAAATCTTCTAATTGAAGTCACATGAAATAATTGACTTGAGCAAAATGATTCGATTACAAGCTGTATCGCCTTGCTTACAGAGCCATCCAGCCCAGGGGCTGTGGTTGTTAGATCTAACACTATTTCTGGCTCATTTTATTCTAAGGGGACGAGTCCATCTCTTACTGGAACAGTTGCTTCTTTCCTCTAAGGGGACAGGGGCTTGTCCCCTTAGAGGAAAGAAGCAATTGTCCCAATAAGACATGCTGTCCGCCTGCCCAGCCGGGTCTTCCACTTCTGATTCAAGTGGTGACCTTTCTGTTAGCAGGCACTCAACGCTTCCACGGCATCAGCAACAGAGGGGTTTGTTTCTAATATGTGTTTGTGATCTTGGCATTCTGTCAAAGGCAACAAACCCAACCCAGTACAATGTGCAAAAGAAAGTTAAGAAAAAAAAATTAATCATTTAAATAAGCCTCAGATGAGCAAAGTATTGATGCATAAGCTTCTTGCATGGGTCCAAAAGCACTCATGCATAGAGATAAGCATGAACTTCATGTCTTTTGCTGAAGGTGAAACCAAGTTATTTTAGGAGATTTCAAGTCCAGATGAGACAATTAACTCATTCTCTCTGCCATAAGACCTGCAATACTGGGCCAGGCAAAAGCCACTTCTCATCCAGGATCCAATAAATAATTTCACAAGGAGCCAGCTCAAAGAGTCTCACTCAAATAGGCAGCATCTAATCCAACTACCATTAATATCCTTAAGTGTCACATTCAGCATCAGGGTAACAGCAGAGGGTTTAGAGGGTGAAGCAAAGGGCTAGCAGGGGGCTGCATGTGGTTAAGAAGGTGGGGAAGGCTATGACATGCCCAGAAGGTTTCAGGGGGGCTGGCAGTCTTTCCCTTTGTGGTCTCCAGGTAGCTCCCTTCCCCTGCTGCTATTGCCCCATTCCCCCTACTCACAGCAGCCCTCATGTAGCCTCCTGCCCTCACTGAGGAAGAAAACAAGCCCCAGCTGAGGTTTCTGGCTCTGCAAATAATGCCAGTACAGAGTGGGCCTAACTAGTTTGTCTTCTCCATTCCCCAGAGCCTCTGGACTAGCTTAGGGGTAATTTTAATTACTCAGCTTGATTGCTTTTAACAGCACCAGCCCTTCTTGTCTGTTGTGTGATCCCTTTCAAACCCAGGCGTATCTGTGGACTTGCCTGTAGCAGTGAGATCTGCAGCTTAACTATGGACGACAACAGGGAAGTATTTCCTCTGTTTGTTTTAGTCCTGACTGACATGTCAATTGGGTTTTCCTTGTTGTTGAGTTATGAGAGTCAAAACTGATGTTTCCCTGAAACCTTTCAGGATGGTAGTCATGTCCATGCTGGCCCTTTCACCCCTCTCCTCCCTGCCTCCTCACTGTGCCACTTGGCTCTTCCCTGCTGAGCGCTCCTTCTGGATGTAATTTCTCCTTGTATGGAAGGTATCTGATAACTTGGATTCTCCTTGCTGCCGTTTTCTGCCTCTAGTAAGTACTTTCTAAGGTGGGAGACCCCAAACTGCAAGCAGTCTTTCCACTGCTAATGCAGCAGGGACTTCATATATCAGCTTAATGATATTTTCTGCTTTGCTTTGATTTCTCCTCCTCTAATTTTATTCCATCCTGGATGACTTTTATGACTGCTTCAGAGCACTGTCTTGAACATGTCACTATTCATTATGATTTTATTCATTGCTGCTTAAAGCAGACAGAATGAATACACACTTATGTAGCATAAAATTATCAGAATGATAGACTTGCATAATCAAATCCACATTAGATCTACTTATTTATGTTTTGTTTAGAGAATGTTTCAGATTGTGTCCTAAAGTATGTGGAGGTAGACTTTTTTGTCTTCCTACCTCTACCTACAGTGATTGGATATGACAAAACCCATCAAGAGAATAAAATGTTTTTATCCTCTGAACCATAAACTTGCATGATAAAAGTGAGTGAATCCTAAAATTTGATCGAGGCAAGTGACATGAATAGGCTTTGGACAAGACAGGTTGTGTTTAGTTATTTGGATTTCAGGAGGGAAAAGTCCCAGCCTGAGGCTGCTCTCTGTATAATGTACAAGAAAATGTATAGAATGGCTTGAGCTGGAAGAGACCTTAAAGATAACCTGATTCCAACCTCCCTGCCATGGGCCTCTAGAAGTAATATATCCATGTATATACTATTCAAGCAAATTCAACCCAAAACTTTGGAGTTTTGGCAAAACAGAAGCAGTTTAACTTGGTGAATTCAAGAGCTGCATTACTCCCCAGAGAAATGAAAAGCAGCCTTAGGTTTGTCAGCAGACATTACCTGTAGGATGGTTATGAGTCATTCGTCCACACTCAATGCTCACTTCAATCAGTGACTCCAGCCTTTCTGGCTTCCAGTATCGCATCCCTAAACACATGGCTTTTGTGGATGCTCCAAATCCAGAACCTAAGGGAAAAAGATAACACCAAGCATTTAAATGGAGACTAACGCTACACAAATATGTTGATAAAATGCAAACCAAGAATATTTTATTAATTCAGCTGATGTGTGGGAACTCCTCAGGGAATGGGAAGTTAGCATGCATAGAGAGATACAAGTCTTGAAAGTTTCTTGTGAGGAATTTTTCTTCTACACAGTCATTCTGATTTTACAGGTACATTCCAATACTCTCAAGTGCTACAAAGAGCACAGGAGGTTCAGAAGCAGTGTGCTCTTGTTCACAGCATTTGTTTGATTCGCACTCTCATGCCATCTTTACTCATGCTTGGCTGACACTGATATTTTGCTTGCTTCAGATGCCGGCACTAGAAAAACAAGTTTGAGAAACAAATACGCTTTTACTATACCCTCATTTTAGTGGTCTTCATGCTGAAAACACACAATTAAAACACTTTACATGAGTATCACAGTTGATATTACAATTTTAATGCATGTTTCATCCTAGAGAGCTCCACTAGTAGTGCATAAAATAGTTTCTCTACATACAAAAATAATATCTCCAGAGAGAAACTGAAGCCTATGGAGCCAAATCCTCCAAAGTTAACCAATGTCAAAAGTGAGGTTTCCCATGTGACTAGAAATTAGTGTTTGTGTGCACACATTATGGTACAGCCTGCACTTACTGAGCTTGGTCTTGGGAATTTCTGCCTGGTGCAGCACAGAGTTTATTTATTGAATAGTTAATTTAGAATTTCTTTTAATCCTCAGCATTGAGCTCATGATCCCAGGTGTTCGACTTTAAACACTTCATCAAATGGAGATTTAAATTCACTAATGAGTTTCTCTGCAGTACTTATCACAGTAATATCAGGATCCCACAGAAGTTTTAATAAGCTTATCTTCACAAGGCACCAGTGAGGTGATTATCTGCTCTTTGCAGCTGGTGAGCCCATGCTCAAAAAAGCATTAACTCATTGCAGACACCCACCCTGAGAAAGATAGAGTTCGATTTTTTTAAAGTACTTGGCATTTTTCAGCACTGTCTTTGCTCAATCACACTTCCCGGTGACCTTGGGTATGGCTGAGAGTAATCAGAATTTCTCTACTTGGGCCCTGGAAGATAAGGGGCATATTTAGGCCACCTAATTTTAGCCTCTGTGGAACCTGAATTAGGAGCACAGTCCCCCTGTCTTTCCCAGATAGGCAGCACAGAGAAAGGCTCTATCTCCATTAGTTGTTACAATGGTGTAGGAGGAGGAATTCATGGGCCAGATTGAATTGAAGCAGTAGATGCCAAGGAGACAGGGTCAGGGCTTTTAGTCACCTCTCCTGAGAAAGGCCTTCAGCCGCTCCCCTGGGCTGTGCCCATTGTGGGTGCAAAGCACCAGGAGTTCTCTTGGAAAACTGCTTGCCATTTAGTATCATCCCAAGCAGCTCCAGATCAGGTGTCCTAAGGTCATGAGTGTGAGCAAAGTGTGGTAGTGGAGGTGGCTGGAAGATTTACTTCAAGCCAAACTGAAGCCTGAGCCAGACTAACATAAGCCACGCACTGGAATCTGCAGGGGCAATACAGGCCAACTAGGATCTGAAATTCTTGGGAGAAGAGCCCCTCTTCTCCCCAGGAAGCAGCTATCCCAAGTGAGCACCCTGGTTAGGTGATCTAATTAGGAAGACATTTCTTCCCTCCTTCTTCAGAGTCTAACGTGCAAATTCTGCATGCAAATAACTCTTCAAAAAAAACCCCCAGACAACCAATTAAGGTGTTTGAAAGGCTGTGCAAAAGGCTTTGCAAAATACCATTTTATTCCCCGCAGCTTCAGAGCTTACTTCCTCATCCCTTACTAGCCATCCTGATAACAGTGAAAGGGGCCCTCTCCGAAATACCTTTGGCCACCACTTCTGAAGAAAAGGCTGGATGATACCTGTGTTTGCAAATGGTGTGTTTGCCCCTGTACCTCACATATGCTGCAGCTGTAGTGCCTGGTTATTAAGGATCAAGGAGCAGATAAGCTGTCTGCCTATCCCCCAAATCATATAGAAACCACAAGGAAGAGTCAGGATAGAAATCCAGTCTTCCAGAGCACCAGCCAGCTTAACAGTGAGAATGTATCTTGTCCTGCTTGCAAGACCAAACTCTTCATTAAAGTCTTTATAGTCTTCTTCACTATGCAGTCCTGGTTCCTTCAAAGAACACAATCCATGCCGGTTATCCAAGAGGGAAGGATTTTGTGCTACCCAGAGCTGTTAGTTAAATAACATCTCTTAGTATATCCAGAGAGGAGGATGCACTACAGTAATCTGACTGCTGGTCTGAAGGAGCTTGTCTTTGCAACTTCATTGCGTTCCTCCAGTCTAGGAGGTTAAAACCTTCTGCAGAAGGTTAAACCTCCTAGACTGGAGGTTAAACCTTCTGCAGAATTAAACAAGTAAACTTGGTAAAAAAAAGATTCCATCACATGGAACAATATTAAGCTTTTAATAATATAATTTTATATTATTATATAAATAACCAATTTTTACCCATTTAATCCAAGGCTTCAGGGTGGTTAGTATCTGTGAGCTCCTATGTCTCAGTATCTGCCAGTTTGAATCGGTGAAACATGGGGACAGCAAGACTAGTTCAAGCAACAAGTGATACACATATGTAAGAGCCCAAGGACCATCCTCCACAATCAGACCAAAGGTTGACCTAACTTAGGATGTCTGCCAGTGGGCAGTGGAGAGAATATTTAAAAAGAAGTAAAATCAAAGTAGAGCGATGCTGCCCCTTGGTACTAACTGAGCTGCTGACAGTTTGTCTCCCTGATCCAGAAGGCAGCCGGCTGTTAGTCTTTCTGGTTAACAACACTTGAAGGACTCCCCTTGGGTGAATTTGCCCAACTAGTTTTTGAACTCACAAGAACCATAGCATATGCAAGTTGTCAATGGAAAGTAGTTGTGCAGCTAAAGTAGGTGTTTTGTGAAGAAGTCCTTCCTTGTGCTTGCTTTGAACTCATGACCTGCCAGTTTCATTTTAAGTCCCTAGCTCCTGTGCGGGAGGACACAGTGAGTTTTGTCTGTCTCTATTCATGCTTTCCACATTATCTGTGACTTCACAGTTCTCTATATTACTGTCCTAGACATCACAGCCTATGGAAGCAGATTTTTACTAATCCAACCATCCTTCCTCATATTTTTTCTAGTTCTTCCACATTCTTTTGGGAGGAGGGACCAGATTATATACAGTAATCAAGAAACAGTAGCTATGGATTGATATAGTGGAGCAAACACATTTTGTGTTTGTTCTCTGTTCTTTTCCCAAGATTTTCCCCCACCCTCCTACATATGACTTTTCACTTCTCTGCATCGCATTTGGTTCCGCTCCTGTGCCACACAGTTATCCATCATCTTCCACAACTCTGAATCGACTTTGCTGACTCACTATGAATTTGCATTTCCAGATAGTTTGTGGACATGTCGAACAACTGAGGTCCAGCACAGGTACCTCCTTCTCTAAGGAGAAGACAGACTGCAATCTCCTGCTCTCCGTTTACTGCTTTTTAACCAGTTGTCTGTCCCTCCTTTCTCCTCCTGTTTCTTGGCTACATCATGAGACTTCTAATAGAGTTCTAACGTGTGACTGCTTGCCACAATAGCTGTGTTGGCACTTTTTTATTACATCATTTCCAGTACATTTTTCTCTTTTAGTATATAATACTTCAGTGTGCTTTTCTTCACTCTACACCTGTAGAATAATAAAGATCATCTTAATGGCTGCTAAGCCCTGAAGAGGATGTGTCTTTCACGACTACAGACTGCTCCGCATGAGATCTTAGAGCCTGGCTGTCTGCAGCTTATCCTTCATTTTTGTTCCCAACTTTCTACATTTAACTCACACTTTTCCCTCATGCTCCTCTACCAATGCCACCAGCAAAAAGATGTTTTTCTCAAGTGCTACTAGGAAACCCAGCAACTACTCCAGTAGCTGCAAATAAAGACCTGTTTGGATGCTGCAGTCTCAGCTTGAAATACACACATGATACAGGTAGAGCCAAGCTGCCATTTGATTGGCTTTTCACAGTGTCTCCAAGGGCACATCTCTGGCTCAAGGGGTTCTGCCCTACTTGGATTTTGGTTCCAGCTCTCAAATATCACAAATTCTCTTCTGAACAATTTGAAGTTTTGGTAAGAGAACAAAACATTTTTTGCCATGTCTCAGAAGCAGCAGGCTCTTCTGCATCAAAAGAAATGCTGGCAGACAAACACTTAACAGTGAAAATTTTAACCTTGGGCTTATCAGTGTTATCAAATGGAAACAAGCTCTTAAAATGAAAGGTGTTAGCCTTGGGCAGGTCTTCTGGCAGTCACAGGAATCTCACCAGCCTTTAGCATAGCTGGGTACCTCTGAAATGAGTGTGACAATGAGCATGACATGAGGTGGCATAGAGATACACAGGGCAGTATGACTTAAGGACTCAGTGCTGCCTGTACCCACAAGAGTTTGAGCAGAGGGTCATCATATAAGCAGTGGAAAATTCCCTAAACTAAGATTTCACTTGCCCATGAAGGGTGGCACGAGAATTCTTCCTCAAAGTGAAATAAGAGAGAATAACCTCAGGAAAACAGTCCATAGGTTCCAGCCCATCCAAGATCTCATCCAACTGCTAGGCATTCAATGCCAGTGGAATGTTTTTGCCTCAAGAAGAAATTTGTCAAAAATGAGTTAAAAAATTATGTCCATGGCAGTATCAGGACCCACTGTAGGCTGAAAATATCACTGGTTCTTTTGCTCTCAGGGTGCAAAAAGGTTTCTTGAGATGTTCAGGATGATATTTGTCAGACCAGATGGAGCAGGTGGGGTTTACCTGTCTGGTCTCAATGCAGGAATTCGTTTTAGATCCTTCTAGCCCAGAGCATCCCAAAAGCAAATAGGTCATCATGGGAAGCTGAGGAGGAGGAAGGCTGAAAGAAGAGATGTAGCTCCAACACGGTGATGGCCCAGGGAACAGCTATGCTCCACCACTGGAGGTGTTGAGAGCTGCTCAGGGCCAGCAACAGCTCCCACAGTTATTTTCACCAAATGTTACTCACTGTCAATCAGAAAACAAGACAATGACCAGAGGGGGACTCTCTCCAATCTGCCTGGCTAATAGCAGGGTGAGCAGAATAAAAGGGGAGGGGATCCTCTTCCCTCCCAGCAGCTGTTGTGAGCATCAAGGGGCTGAGTGAAGGATGTTTTTTGTGTCAGAGAAAACTGACAGCAGGAACCCAGAAATAGCCATGGCATTGTGCCACTGGGTCTTTGCCACAATGTTGCATCAATATGCAACGCTGCAGAGCAGTGCCAATACCTACTGCAGCGGTGCAGTGTCACAGCGACACGGCGCAACATCTGTGTGAGCTGCCATTGTCTTGCAGCTGTCTGGGTCTACCTTCTCTGATGATGTGGTGTGTCTACAGGCTTTCAAGATCGATTGTGCTGCATGGGTATAAGTGTACACATAGCTGCCTTCATGTTATTTGTCTTGAAGTAGAAATTCAGTTCATCATAAAATGAAGTGATTGTAAAGAGAAAGAGGGTCATGGGCAGGGAAACAGGACTAGGAATTCTAGGTATTATCAGCAAGACAGACATAGTTGTTAGCAGGGCATCCACCTGGAGAAAAGTCTCTGCTTTCCTCCAGTGAATGCACTGGTGCTCAGAGCAATTTACAAGCTCGGCTTTTTGTTTCAGCTTTGTCATCACTGAAAGGATGCAAGACTACACACGTTTAAAAGAAAAAAAATCTTAAAATAACCATTAAACCCAAGGACAAAGATCTGGACCCCGAGGCACAGAGCCAAGAACAAAGTCTCTTTAAATAGATCTTAAAGAGGGAAGGGTTCATTTACGAGAGGACATAGTGCCCTACAGAAGGAATTCCTGGCAGATCTCTTGCCATCCTCAGGCAAACATGGAAATGTTCCAGGGGTAGTAGCCTTTGATGTCAGAGGGAAAAAGGGAACAATTTCCATATAGCCACAGACACTGGAAACATGCATTATTCAAGCCAGGATCTATAAATGGGAAGTGGTACCTTACCCTTTTCATTGAAGGGCGTGTGCCAAGCGAGAAGGTAGTTGTCTGGTTTTAATTCTCTGCAACCTTCGATGGTAGCGGGGTCTGGCCGCCTCCCCGAGAGCTTGTCAATAGCATCCACGTAGCGTTTTACCAGCTCCCGGTACAGGTCTTCTAAACACCAGTAATCTGCTCAGAGGATGGAAGAGAAGGTTGCTATGTGAAGGCAGAAAAGCAAGAGAGCACTGAAAACAAACCAGCAAGCTCACTATGCATTTAACAAATGTTCCTATTTCCCTTTCCAATACACCGAGTTGTGTTTCTGGTGCCACTGTCAACATATTTTTACACAGCATGAGAGCGGGATGGAGTGAGTACAGTCTCATCTCTCTCTTCTCTTCCTGCTTTCCTTTCCACTTTTAATTCCTCTAATTGGAAAGATGAAGGCATTCTAGTCATTAACAGTAGCTGCTCAGGGGCTTTACTTAGACTCTCTAGTGTGAACTATTTACAGGTCTTAAGGTGAGTGCATTGCTGCTGTGGGGACTGGGTGTGCTTTGCAGTCACAGACACAAATCCAAATTAAAAATGAAAGCCCAGTTTTAACTGACTGCTGAATCATTAAAATGAGATATTAATGATTAAAAGCAAAAGCAAGTTAATGTCTGTCTTTTAATCTGTGTTTTATACTTATTTTGTGTAAAATTTGTAGGTCTTTCATGCAGGAATCCCAATATTTTATGTCACTACAGTAACCGGAACAGCAAGCTTTTATAAAAATGATTCTAAAGATCAGTAAGAGTAGTAATACTCTACGGTCCGTAGTTTTTCCAGAAGATAAAATTCATTCTGGAGTGAGTTCATCAATAAAAGCTGTTTAGTGAAGATTTTTGCAAAAACCTACAGTCTTGCCTAGGGGGGCAGGTTCCCCTGTTAACCACACAGTTCCTTCAGTAGAGCTGCTTCTCTTGGCTGCTGTTCTGTGGTGTTGGGCTTGAAGAGCCCTGCTCTCAGCTCTTCCACTGGCATCTACTACAGTTGTGGAATCGGTGGGAATCAAGGCGGCCGTTGGGATTTGTCAATTTATCTCTTTCTACGCCCGTGGAGAAACCTTGTTTAATCCTTGGTTTGATGCACAGATTGAATAATGCAACAAGGGAAGTTTTTCTAAAAGTATCTTCATTTTGTCAGACTGGTGATTTCTTGAAACCCACAGAAGAGGATCAATTTCAGAGAAAGCCCTGTAAGCCAAAGCCGCACAAAAGTACCAGTTTTGCGGACAGGTGAGTGAAGATGCAGGGTAAAGCCAGAGTGATTCCCCTTCTTTCACATTAAAAAATACCCTACCAGTTACGCTGGCCGTCCCACATACAGTCCTAAAGGAACAAGATACTTTCAAGCTGCCGATTCTTTCCAGATTTAGGAATCAGGTGTCAGTTTGTCTGGACTGGAACCAGGAGAAGGGTTTACCACCTGGCAGCTTCTGCAGAAGCCTTGTCCCCAGAGTCAGAGTGAATCCCTGCAGTCCAGCACCTCTGGGCTGCCCAAGTCCACCACAGTTCCCACATCTGGAGCCAGGATGCTGTCTCAGCCATCAAGTCAAATGGACAGGTTCTTTCTTTAGGAAGAGAACCTTATGGTTTTTTAAGCCCATTTCTGTATCAGAGATGAAAAGGCTTTTCTTGCTGTAGGGGTATTTCCCCTGCTTTTGATGATGGTGTTCTGATTCCTCCCTCGTGGGACAGATTCCTGCTGGAAGCTATTTATCCTTCATTGTCAGATCAAGCTTTCAGTCTGAGCACATGGTGGATTTGGAAACCACCAGCTTAGTCTGCAGCAGTGCCTACAGCCCCCACTGCTTCTGGCCACCGAGCAACTGATGTCATCTACCTTGACTTTCGCAAAGCATTTGACACTGTCCCACATGACATCCTTGTCTCTAAACAGGAAAGACATAGATTTGATGGGTGGACCTCTCAGTGGTTAAGGAATTGTCGGGGTGGTTGCACTCCCAGAGTTGCTATCAATGCGTCAGTGCCGAGTGGAGACCAGTGATGAGTAGCATTCTTCAGGGGCCGCTACCGGAACAAGAGTTATTTAACATCTTTGCATCTTTGTCAGTGACACAGGCAGTGGGACTGTGCACCCTCAGCAAGTTTGCCAATGGCACCAAGCTGTGTGGTGTGGTGAGCATTCGGGAAGGAAGGGATGCCATCCAGAAGGGCATTGACAGACTTGAGGTGCAAACCTCATCAAGTTCAAGAAGGCCAAGTGCAGCACAGTCCTGCACATGGGTCAGGGCAATCTCAAGCACAAATACAGGCTGAGTGGTGGTCAGATTGAAAGCAGCCCTGAAGAGAAGGACTTGGCAGTGTTGGTGGATGAAAGACTGAATGTGAGCTGTCAATGTGCACTCACAGCCCAGAAAGCCAATCGCATCCTGGGCTGCATCAAGAGAAATGTGACCAGCAGGTTGAGGGAGATGATTCTCCCTCTGCTCTTATGAGACCCCACCTGAAGTACTGTGTCCATATCTGGTTCCCCCAGCAAAAGAAGGACATGAACCTGATCAAGCAGGTCCAGAGGAGGGCCATGAAAATAACTGGGTGTCTGGAACACCTATCCCGCGAGGACAGGCTGAGAGTTGGGTCTGTTCATCCTGGAGAAGAGAAGGCTCCAGGGAGACCTTATCATGGCCTTTCAGTACTTAAAGAGGGCCTACAGGAAAGCTGGGGAGGGACTCTCTACCCGACTGTAGTGATAGGACAAGGGGTAAAGGTTTTAAAATGAAAGAGGGTAGATTTAAGTTAGATATAGGAAGAAATTCTTCACTGTGAGGGTGGTGAGGCACTGGAACAGATTACCTAGCTAAATTGTGGATGCTCCATCCCTAGAAGTGTTCAAGGCCACGTTGGATGGGGCTCTGAGCAATCTGTTTTAGCGGAAGGTATCCCTTTCCATGGCAAAGGGGTTAGCAACTAAATGATCTTTAAGGTCCCTTCCAACCCAAACCATTCTATGATTCTATGATGATTCTATCACCCTTCTGGGATGTTCTGCACGCAGCTGGTAAAGCGCTGCCCAAAACTGCTTCCTGGAGTGAAAACTGCCTTTGTCTTTAACACAGAACTTCCATCTCCCACTTGGATGCTGCTGCAGCCTCAGGCTGGGAGCTCCCCAAAGGGCAGTGCCCTGGCAATGGGACTTCATGGTGAACCTAAGCCCTGGTCATGTCCATCCCAGCCTGCAAACATCCCTCATGTACCCAGAGGTCTGCTCCATGGGGATGCTGCCTGTAGCGGGCAGTGAAGGACAGGAATATTTTTATTGCTTATCCTCCCTCTTTTTTAAAATGTTTCTATTTTTTATTTCTTTGTCTGTTAACATTCCAGGCATCCAAAATACTCTTTAAAATCTCAGTCTACGCAGCAGCGAGGGCTCCCCACTCCCCAAGGAAGGCAGGTCCCTTGGGCCAGTGGCAGCTGCCTTCAGCCTCTAGGTCCCAGGTTCCCCTTCTTTAGTTTCATTCTTTTGACTGGGATGATTTGGTGTCCAGGTGGGGCCATAAGTGAGCCCAGCGGCTTTTTTGCATTCCCCTTGCCAGGAGAAGACACTGCTGTGGGCAGGAGCGGTTCTGTTTTCTTTGTGGGAAGCAGAGAGAAGGACATGCTTCCCCCTGTTCACTAATGTTACTATGAAACAAAGATTTTGCACTTAATTTCCCCACTCCAGCTTGTTGCTTTACTCACCAGCCCATAAAAGCATCTCTTTAAAAATCTTCTTTAATCAGGCCAAAGAAATTAGAGTGCAGGAAAAACACAGCCAATGGGAATTACATCTGAGGCATTTTCTTTAGAACCACAGTGCTCCTGCTCTATTTAAGAAATAATATTTATTATTGTACTATTACTCTGACTGGCTTGATTACCCAGAAGTTATGTTTTAGAGAGTTCAATAAGCAAGAAACATATGATACGTATTTAATCATAGCCTATATTCAGAAATATGTTAGTCATCTTTTTTCTTGATGGACTGACATCTTGCCCTTATCTTTAGTGTATTAGCTACCCCCTAAACCATTGGTTAGCTAATAGCCAAGTATGAAATGTCCAACACACTCCTGAAGTGATCTCTACCTGCTAAATTTAGAGCAGATTGGAAGCAGGCAGATAAAGCGGGGAAACAGAAGCACAAGGGAAATTTCATTGACGGGAAGAACACTTAGCTACATTGTGAGCTTCTGCTGCTATCAATGATCCAGGGTTAGGCTTTTTAAGAAAAATGAGCAATATTTTTCTAGAGATTAATAATATTAATTCATTCTGAAGATGCAAAATACTGCTGAATGGTCACTGTCTTCTGGTGGACTTTTGCTGATGATCTTGACAATCTCAGAAAGCTCTGGTTCTGTGGGTAAGGTGGCAATACAGATGTCATCATATCGATTCCTACCTTAAGAAAAACCAAATGCTCACTCTCAAACTACTGCGATACAAGACACATACTAATGACTTCCACTATTATGTCAGATTTCATTATAAATACAGGATGTTAGAATATTTTTTGGACTAAAGGCACAGAACTCTCCTTATAAAGTAAGCTGTTCCTTTTCTAGCCTTGCAAGGGACAACCTTTTGCCTGAGAGCCAGCAAAGAGGAGATGACACTAATGATTTTAGCCTGAAACAGGTATTAAGGTAGCTCTACTCCAGCCTGGAGTTCTGCACACAAGCATGTTAAAAAGGCACTCAGAAGAGCTCTTATCTTTGACAGAAGAATGTCTAGTAGCTGTATGATTCCATGATGCATTCCAGCATATAGATAATTTACTCAGCAATTATTTCTGTTATGCTGGATGTGTGGTATTTCAGTCTTCAAGATTTAACCAAGTGTATAAACCTAGGGAAAATCTAAGAAGAGCCCCTCCACGCTCAAGAAATCAAAACTCTCCAGTCTGTGTGATGGTCACAGGATCATGCCCATGGAGGAGACAAGCTAATGCACATTATCATTCATAGAAGCAGCATTTCTGACACACTTTTTCATGATTTCCCCAGAACTCAGGCTTAGTCTAAGAAATGCAGAAGCTCAACAGTTTTGTTCCTTTCCAGACTGTGTTCGCTAGTCCCATTGCACCTACCTGTGATGACAGCCTCTGCAGTAGCCATGTGCATGAGCGTGTTGTCACTTACTGGCCACTTGTCGGGAGAGAGCACCAGGTTCTCAAGCCCTCCAATTTCCTTCAGCTCCTGCTGGATTTTTGCACCTAAGGCATTGTTTTCTCGGGAGAAATTACGGTAACCGAGAGCATCCCCTACCCCAGCCAGCACAAGCGCAGCCTTAAATTTATCCATCCCTGAGACACTTTCCACTTTCCTTTTGTCCGAGACAGCCACCAAATCTTGATCTTCCTTTGTTCCTTTGCCTTCAGCTCAGCTCTCCCGACACTTTATATCAGCCATTGTGTCACGCCAGGAGCTCTCTTTATAAGGCAAGTACTTCCTTTTCAGGCTCAGCAGATGCCATCTCTTGTCCGGGACCCAACAGAGAGGAAATATTTCATAACCCAGGGATTTTGCAGGGGCTTTGTTCTATGAAATCACAAGAGTGGACTTGCAAAGTGAAGCGCAAACACCCTGTATCTACAACCCTGTGTAAAGCAAGCCAGAAAATGCTTAGCCCTACCCAGCGTAACTCTACACCCAGAAAAACACATGTCTCTACAGGGGTGTTTATTTATTTAATAACTTGTAAATTAATGTATTTTCCTGCCCATTTCTGACATGCTGGAGTCAGCCTTCCTCTCAGGGTCCCCCAGGCAGAAGGAAAGCCTGTGGCAAAAGGAGTTTCCAAGCTCTGTATAGACTAGAGTGAAGGGCTAGGCAGTAAGAAATCTAGTCAAATGCAGACTACCTCTCTCATTTCTAATAAAGTTCTGTGGTGATGTTTTGTCAACAGCTTTCTTGCGCTGTTCTACCTATTACAAGAATGTTTTGCCAATTCACTGCATGCTTGGATAAACACTGAGCAAAACACCAACTTCAGTCCCGTGCCTCTTACTCCCTGGCAAAGTGTGACTTTTTCCTAAGGCCAAGCTCAGGTGAAGCCCACATTTGGACTATGGAAGGAAACTATTTGGAAAGATGTATTTAAATAGCATCCTGTGAGTTTAAGAAAGTTCACGTGTGATGAAATCTCAGTACAAACTGAGAATTATTAATACCATCCTTTCCAGCCTGATATTTATGCAATTATGTGCCTCATTCCCTGACTGTGGTTCTATTCTGTGCTTCTGGCATGCAGTGCGAGGAGGGGCTCTGCAGTCTTACAGCTTTTTAAACATATTTTGCCCACAAACACATCTCTGCACAGGCTTCAAGGGGTCTGCTGAGACCAAGTCACCATCCATGCTGTCACAAATTGCTGCTACTTAACAGCTAGAAATACAACTGTAAATATAAACAAGTAGATAAACAGAAAACTTTGGGCTTGACCGTGGTTTTGATAAAGGATATCTGGGGAAAAGTCTTTGATTTTTTTTCAGGAAGCAATACTGATTGGTATTTGGATGGAAAAGGCCAGCAGCATAAAGGATGCATCCTCCTGTCCGCCAGAGCGATAAGCTGTTAATCATGGTCTAAGTTATTGATGTGCGTAGAAATACCCCTGATCTTCTCAAGAAACCTTATTGCGATTTCAGAATCCACATAAACGTTGCCATCCCTACATTCTAAGAAGCTGGGTGCCAAAGTGGTGAAAGCAGCTTCTGCCAGTACACTTTTGTTTTAAAGATTAGGTCTTGGGTAACAGAAATGCTGAGCGTTAAGGACACGGAGAGTGTGTCTTCATTGCTAGGAATGAACAACTCTGCAGTTTAAAAGCAAATAAAAAAACCCAGGGCAATTATTCCTTAGGATACTGGAGGCATTATGTAGGGAACAGAGGAGATGCAGGGCCAAGTGTTCCACAGGGGGACTGTGGCCAGATCTCTGCACTTGTCAGAGTTCCCTTGGGTTCTGCCTGTCTGAAAGCGAACACCCAAAATGGAGTGCTAAGGCCAAGGCCACTTAAAAAGGCCACACCAGGCAGAGGCATCGACGTTGATGCTTCTTGTCTTTCTCCCAGGTCTATGCCCCCTTCCGTGGCACCCACCTCTTCTCCGCTCCCACAGAGCATTACAATTTGGAAGCACATAGGAATTTGAACTTGCAAAGCGAGGACAGGACAAAGCACCTGCTGAGGCACCGCGAAGAGCTAGTAAGGGCCTCGTCAGATGGAAGGTTCCTTCCTGAAAATGGGCAAAGCTATTCTTAGTTTTCCATTTATCTCTTCCTTCTGAACGTGGCTGGCAGTTGCACTGCCCTTTTGCCTCCCATGAACTTTACCCTGTTGCTTGCACACTTGGCTGCTCTTAACACAACCCAAGTTAGGAATAAAATCTTTAGCTTTAGAAATAAATTAAATATAATGAAATGAAATATAATGAAATGAAATATAATGAAAGCACAGATAAAATTTCAGGCAAGTTCTATTTTTCAACTCTGCAAAACAGAATACACAACAAAGAACTTAGTTTTATTTAATTTGTTAATCACACGCCCTTTCCTTTTCATGTGGCACCTTCCAGCCACTATGAGCTTTGTGGGCAGAGGTAGGTTAGGCACACGGATATCTACCCCTAATCCCCCCAGAGGAGAAAATGATTTGTAAAATATCATCCTTGCATGTCTTAAACGCAGCCAAAATACAGTAACTCCATTAAGAAGAGTAAGTATTCTCTAAGCATACATACACTAGGGAAAAGAAAAAAAAGGAGAGTTGACAAAAAATGTTTGGCAAACACTAAATGAGGTAACGATGCAGCTTTAGTGTCCTCTCACTAGAGTACACAACAGATTTCAGATGGAGAAATTCAGAAAAGAAGGGATTGGAAAGGTAGGACAGAGAAGATGCTTGTGTTGGTGGCAATGGGCTGTCGTTTCAGTTCGAGTGCATTTGAAGTCCTAGATGAGAACAGGAAAACATACCTTCAGCAAATGGGGCTCCTCCTGCTCCTGTCTCCCCTGCCTCAGGGGATGCAAATCAGTGACCTCCACTGCCCAGGAGAAAGTTCTTGGGCTATCCAGGCACCATTGTCTTTAATGAATAAATGAACTGGCAAATGGAGCATGGGCCGAGACCCCTCTGTCAACACAAGCCCCTCAGCATTTGAAGTTAAAAGAAGACTACACCCCAAGTAGCTGACCCATGACTGAAGGATGCTTCTGCCATTCAAAAAGACTCAGCAGAGAAATGCTCTCGATTCCAAGTTCACCCATCCAAAGGATGTAGAGCCCTATCCTGGAAAAGTAGGGCTGATACCAAGTGGGTGTCAGACTTGCCAGAGCTGCATCTTTGCCACTGAAGGGGAGGGTTTCACTTTGGCAACAGGAGCATTTCTTTGGGAACAACAATAATGACAGCGTTCTATAATTCCTGAGATCCAGGAAAAAACAGGCTGCTTTTACTTAATTCTTTAACTGAGTGGGGATGAATCATTGTCATGCTGCTTTGCACCATCACCATAAAGGAAAAAAATGTGTTTAATGCTACAGCACGGACTGCTTTCTTCTTTGCCCACTTGACAGAAAGCCTATGTCACGACATACAGCCTATAGGATCTGCCTAACAACAAATAGAGCATTTCACTGCTTGTAAAAGTGGCCCAAGAAAAAACACACAGGAATTTGTCAAGTATACGCACCAAGAGGAAGCATCCCAACAGTTTTACTCAGTCAAGATTTGAAAGCCCTTAAGCCTCCTCAAGCCTCTCTTGTGAAGAGGTGAACATTGTATCCGCTTGTCTGGACCTCGGGATCTGCTGCACACATTTGCAGAGCCCTCTGTAAACACTTCATAACAAAAAAGCCCATCTTAAAGGTGTGTCATCCTCACCCAGTTCTAGCCAGCACGCTGTACACAATGCAAATCTCAGGAAACACATTTTGTTGGGTATTTCTTTTTAAAGTTCTCATGGCTGTAACACGTTACACTTTTTCCCTTTCAGAAGGGCTGTGCCTTTTGGTGTGTCAGATGCTGGTTGGCATCAGCTGAGGGAAGCTACTGGTGCTGACATTCAAAAGGGAAAGAACTCGCCATGGTTCAAGTCTCAGCATCAGCAGTTTTGCTGTTCTAGGGGCAGGAAGACAGACTTGTGCAATACCCCAGCCCCCAGCAGCTGCTGAACCCACAGGAGGGATGCCAGCTGGAAGGTGGCACACAGAGGACAACTTAGTCATTTTGATTTCAACTTTCAAAAGAGAATTAAGAACAGTTGAAAACGTACCTCTGAAGGTATCTGCAAAGACTTCCGAGCATGCTGCTTCTCCTCCAGAGCTCAGAGCCTAGGGCTGAACAAGACTTTCCCTGCAGTTACACCTCTCGTTGCCAGTGCAAAGTAGTGACACAAGTTGCAGGGAGTTTGGTCGCTGGCAGGTGCATGGAGTGGCTGCAGCACTGGAGCTAAACACAGTGAGCTTCTTGAAGGTTTAAAGGTGGCACAGATGAGCAAAACACATTTATTGTAGCTGCTCTAAAATAATGAGTTACATCTTTGCCCTCTTCTGACTGTGGAACAGTAATGCAAGAATCTAATACATTAACCAGAAAACCCACTGGCCATCGCAAGGCTTCCAAAGGAGAAAGCTGACAAAAAACAGACAGACATCTCACATGACTGACTTCAAGCCTTTGACAGTCTGTTTATTCCTTTTTCCATTGCCACACAATTTACACATGTACAGCTTACTCAGCAGCAAATCTCTCAGGTGCATCGAATGAGCAGATGCCTGCAGGTTTGCTCTCCCTGGCATGACATACATGATAAATTACATTTAAATTTAGAATTGGCAAGTACAAATCCTATGGCTCAGTTTCAAACACTCTAGGATGTAAAACCAAACAACTTGGCACCAAGTTTAAAAGTACATACAGCATGTCTAGGAACTAATTACTGTATGCGCTGAACAACTTGAAGACATCTGTACCATTTATGATTATAGATTGATCATCCTGGGGATTACTACTGGGTCAGTTTACCAAAAAAGCAAGTCAGAGTGCCCTGCAAAGTGGAACTGGGGAATGCAGCAAGTTATTGAAATACATCAGGAACTTAGCATTTGAAAGCTATTTATTTGCATTTCTATTTCTGATCAAGGTGTTACTCCATACTATCATTTATGGGAATGTAAAAGGCTTGTGTGTTTTCAAATGGGTAGAAGAGAAGGAAGAACAAGAGAAAAAGTATAGTGTGTCTAGGAAGCCGGCTGATAAGAAGCAGCTCCTATCTTGAGAGCATTTTGCCTGATCTTCTTCTGTTGGAAGATGCCTTCCATGAAGAATCCTCCCAGAAATGAAGTTTAAGAGTAAGTGAACAAATGTGTATAAATAGAAACTGAATCCTGTGCTAACTACCCTCCTCCTTCCTCAGCGTAACAAGGCAAGAAACCGTGCACTTTTTAATGTTCTGTTTATTTTAAAAGGTAGAAGGTTCCTCAGGTTGAGTTGACGAGTTCTTAGCATGAACAAATGTTTCACCAGTTCTAGTGCTATGAAACTACTCAGTTATATCACATACCCGTAGATTAAATCTTTCTGGTCAGTTACAGTATAGCTATATATCTCAAGTGTTAAATGTGTGAATAACAAGCAATCAACTGCTTTTGGCTGGATAAATGCACTCGATGTTACAAGATGCTACATGATCTCCAAAGTTTATAGGACAGGTAGATAAATGGGGAATTTGGGGAAGGAAAAGGAGGCAAATCAATGATTCTAAAAAGCATAATACTGTTTTTAATTCTCTACTGACTTCTGCAGAATACCTGGATGTATGTACACCAATACCCTCTAAAAAGATGTAGTCAGAAAGTAATAATTGGGCTTAATATTATTCCCTAACTCCTCTGAGCAGAGAGAGGCAGCTGAAGGCTGGGACACTGACACCTGGTGGCTTCCAGGCAAGATCCAATGTTTACAAATACTGCCTTTGGGTAAAAGGACTACGAATAAATCACTTACGGGGCATGGGTAACTCGCATGCTATATTCTTACTAACAGAAAAATGGCTCATTTGTTTAAATTTATCCTAATCCTGCTTGCTAAGCATCACACGCAACTGAAATTCAAGTGGAAGAATGAAGGTCAAAGCTGACTGCTTAGATGACACTCTAAATATTAGAGTTTAAGATAACACTGTAAGCTTTTATACCCTCACAACTACAAAATAAAATAGTATGTGGTCATGCAATACTTAAATGACCTGATGTGATCCAAACAGATATAAATTATACAGCTTAATGCACTATTTTCTCCAAAAATCTCAGATCTACTCCATTCTAATTACAGGAAAGATATTACTCAGAGCTGTAAATACTCTTCCACAAATCATCAGCAAAGCTTTACAGTGGCTATGACAAACTCATTTTGGTGAGGTAGCATTTAAAAGAGCCCTGGGTGAAGATGTGTTGGATAGTTGTTGGTAAATCTCTTTTGTGCTTAGGCATTGGAAGACACTTGAAAAGAGAAGACAGAACTCTATACGCTTTGGGATTGCTGGCTGGTGAAAGGGAAGAAACAACTGAGCGAAGAAGTTCAGATTTAGCAAAAACCAGTCCAGTTCCACTAGCCTTGAGATCAATGATACTGCAGTAAGTTACTCTTTTTTCCCCCCTTAAATAAATAAACCAGAATGCACAATACATCCAGAGGCATGAACGCTTATCATTATTGATATAAAGGCTCCTTATGATTTCTCCAAGGTGGAAGCCAACTAGGTAAGTCTCTAAGCTTATTCACATTTATTTCCCACCACAAGTGCCAGGAACTGCATTCGTGGCTATGTTGCATTTAGCTGGAATTTATGATATGTTTCAGACTACAGATAAACCTGAAAGTTATATTCCACCAGTTCAACATTTAAAATAAATAAAACACTACTGGAATTATGATAATCAAACATGAATTACAAAAGCATCTTTGGTTGTTTAATGTCTACTTTCAAATGGTTAATAAAAAAAATAAAAGTGGAGTTGCAACACAGCACAGAGCAGCAGCCCTTCCTCAGCAATGCTGCTACATGTCCAAGCACTTCAAGAATGATGAGGAAGTTAATCTCACCAGGAGAAGACAAAAGTCTGGATGTAATCAATCTATACATCTAGGACTTAAAAATATAAATTTAAAATTTTGGCAGCAAGTGAAAAACCAGCGTAGCTGGTTCTTTGTGTGGTTACAGTTCTAGAAGGACAGATCCACGGAACTAACTTTTATAAAAATACAACATACTGCATATGTTTTATTTAGGGATTTAATTTATATACCACAAATACTGCTTTTAATATAAGTACAATATAATACAGTTTTATTTCTGTAACTGCTGGTGTTCACTTTGGATCATGAATTGAACGGCATGCTGTGCTGTCAAACCTTTAATAAAATGGCCTCTAGTTAAACTTCTCCAAAATATAAAATCATGCAAAATCTACATCCTCTATGATACAACCAGTACAATAATTGAAGCCAATAGCCTACAAACAGCCTGGACTATCTTCTGAGTTTGTTCTTCAAGCGTCCACAAATGAGTCGTCATTTTCTTTAGGTGGAAAGAAAGAACTTCAGTTTTGTCTCCAGAATCTCCTCACCACCGCTGAAACCAGCAACAATGTGCACAGTTACCAGTCAACAGATCTTCATTACCTAATGCAGTTCAGAGAGCACGTTTAGTCCGTATTGACAAGTCTGGGGTTAGGAACTTTTACGTTTTCCTCCTGTGACTACCGGTCGTGCATATTCCACAAAATCATCTATAAGAACAGGCCACGCTCCTAGAGAGAAGTCAAGCAATTCAGAAATGAATTTATCATTAGCAGCGTAGTCTCTAAATACAAAGGGTCAGAAGCTCATTTTGACATTTCTGGCCTAGTTACCTCTAACATGCACGACAAGATAAACACTTCAGAAAAGGACCTATCTAATAAATTAAATGGTTGAAACTCTTCTTGCAGCAACAGTTCTTAATTCAGACAAGATGTATTTAAAACATAAAGATCCACACTACAAAGTTTATAAGCATCAGTTGATAGCAAACCACGACACTCCTGTTAGAGCCAGTCCTAGTTTAGGAAACATCTCTGTACACTGTCACTCCAAACCAGGATTTGCAGGATTAGTAACAGAGCATAAAGTGCTTTTAGGTTAGTGAAAAACACATCCATTCTTGCAAGTAGAAAAATGATATATTTCCTTGCAGTTAGCAGCACGGTTGTACAAAAAAACCCCAAACAGTCGCACCAAGACCGTCATAGTGTAGCAGGGTCAAGCAGTGTGTGCTAGCTCATGGTGTAACAGTATCTTTACTTCTGTTTCCACATTACAGTAAACTAGTGAACCTTCTCAGCATTACTGTTTTGGCAACAAGTATGACACTACATTTGCAGCTCTAAGCAAATCCAGACGGAAGGTAGCAGCATGTTCTGTTGTTCGTTTATGGCAGTACTTTGATTCTGCTGTACCAATTTTTGAAGGCATTCAAGCACCGCTTACCTTCTTCATCATAGTTGGACATATCATCTGCGATCATATTTCCAAAGTCTAACAAAAGATTCCAAGTATCTTTTGGAATTGATCTTTTATGATGTTCCTATAAAGAAGGAAAAATGGTACTGTTCAATCCAAACTATTTTCAAATTCCACAGTAGTATTTTTATATTGACATTTACAGAAATAAATGTTTTACAAGTATTTGTTTAGGTTTTTGGTTTGATTTTTTTGTTTGCATTTGTTTGTTTTTTTATTAAAGGCCAGAGCTTCCAAAGCAGGCTACAAAAGAGATTGCAACTAAAGAAGGAAAGAAGCATAAGAAGTCTTTGATAGCTGTTTTACTTCTGTTCTGCTTTTACGGTATGTGTTCTTAACTTGTTACAGAAAAGAAGAGCAAACACCCTTTACACTTCTAGTTAAGGCACGCGCTTAGGCTTCGGAATCTGTGCAGCCACAGGTTAGCATTCTGCCGTTTCACCTTGAGCCCTTTTTTCATCACCCCTTTTTACTTCTGCGTACTCAGTCTCTCCTTCAACCTGTCGGTTATAGTTGCGCCTGCACTCGTCTCACTCAATCCAAGCCTGCTTTCTGGATCTATCATCTTGGCCTCTCTTCAGCTCTTCTCTCTTCCACCATAATGCACTATCTGCATTAGCTCCTCTTCTGCCCAGTCTCCTCCTTTCCAGCCTGCCCTATTCTCTACCACCACCTTCTTGTCTGATTCCAAATATCTTCTCTCTGCATCACCCCATTCACAAAGACTAGTTGCCACCCTGACCAGTTTGAGCAGCACCCTAAAGAACTTTGGTCTTCGCATTCCCTTAGCTTTGAGTCAGCACTCCCAAGAAGAGAGGCTGTGTGGGAAAAACAACTCCTAAGCCGTTGTGAGCTGTGGGATCAGGTGGGACCATTCAGGTCTCCCTTCATCTGTTGATACAGCCATATGACCTGAAAAGAGCAGGTGATTAATACGGAATTTGATTTCAACACCTACTTCTGGGTTGCAGTAAAAGGTTGCATCTGTATAAAAAGACTTGCTCAGTGAAGGAATGTTTTTTTTGTGTGTGTGTTACTGGTTTTAGGGTGGATTTTTTTTAAGCAGTAATACTCTAAAGTTATCTATGTATATACATATATAAATATCCAAACTGCATTACAAAAATCTGCCTCAAAATGATGTTTAACACAGCAGCAGACATGTCCTCTAAGTGAAGCCAAAGGCTGCATCTTGACTGCAAAAATATATCAAGTAAACAAACATACCTTTTGAAACAGGTTCCTTAAAACAAATGAAACACAAACAAAAAAAAAAGCCCCCCCATCCTGAAAAGTCCTAACTTCTTAGGTTGAATATTTTTTAATCTAAACATTAACCTGAATATTTACTTCAGATTAAAATATTTGTAGCAAAGTAAGACACCAGATCATCCAGACTACTGCTTGAAATAGATGTCTGCTGATCTGAAATTGGATGTGTTAAATGTATGAAGGCAGTTAAAATGTGAAATGCTTTCACACGTTCTCTTGATGAATCTGGTACATTATTCAGTGAATAAAATAAATATACTGTCCAGAGATTTAGAAAAACTGACTGAAAAATACTGCAAGAAGCATACACTCTCCTTCTTAAGCACTGGTGATGACGGAAAAAATGTAGAAAGACTTCTTAACGCTCCTAAACTACAGATAAAAATCAAAACTGAAAAAAAACCCACACAAACTCAAGATAAATTTTACGTTAGGTAACGTTAGATAAGGTTTTCTTCTTTGCAAATGTAGAAAACTGGATGAATGAAACAAGATCTCATATTTTGCAATTTCTCAAGTTTAATTTATGCTTCTTTACTCCACTGAATTGCACTGGTAACAGAAAACTGTCAAGATCAGTTCATGCTTGCTATCTAAAATATGAGTCAAGAGAATTACTCAGACAAGAACTTCCTTTTAAAAAGAAAAGTCTTTCACATTAAGTCAGTCACAACACAACTGACAGTTAAAAACCACTGAGCATTAATCCTACAAAAGGCAGAGTATGGTAAAATACATGGCTGACAAAAGTCACAGCTCTCTTGAGAACAAAGACAACATGGGTTTGATCTACAATCACAGCTTCCTCTCATGCAGGAGCTTTCCTAAGTAGGAGATACAGGATCAAGCAAGCAGAACGCTCTATTGTTTTGCTACATCTTTTTGCATTTTTCTGAATTAGGAAATTGCAGATAAAGTTTAATTTGGCTTGACTAAAGACTATTTTATATCACTTTTCAGAAGGAAAAAGTTTGAAGGAAGTATTCAGGAATCCTTTCTTTATTCTAAGCACACAGTCCACAAGCCAGTCTACTGTGGACTAAGTCAGGAAGGAATAGGGTACATACTTACCAACAAAAATTTATTCCAAAGATCTAGAAACTTAAATCTTCCTGACAAGACTAAATTCCAGTAAGCAATTGCCATTTCTAGATCTGCAAGAGACAAAGTAACACGTGAATATTACAGTACATTATATGCAACAAAACTCTTACGTTTAAACCATGAATGCTGCATTCAGTAGCTTATGAGATGAATAATATTCTTTTAAAATCACTACAAAAATTATAAGGAACTGTTTCCTACTCCCACTGCCCAAAAGGTGGAAGACAAGCAGTAAAGGTATAAATTGCATATTGAACATCGAAGTCATGAAGACTAAAATATTTTTATTACCATCCAGCAGTGCCAGATTAAAGCTACTTTCAGTCTACAAAACCAGAACAAATTAGTTGTCAATAACTGTGTACAGAAAAATAAAAAATATATATATGCAGAAGAACAGCACATATTGATAGCAAACCAACCATCTAAGTCTGCAGGTGCCAATTCCTGTTAATTTATCACATTTTAGACACACAACTTGAAAAGGAATTTAAGGACGCAAGGGGACGAGAACAGATTTGTCTGGGGCATGACATTTCAACAGCACCCTTTACACCAATAACTCGCTTCTGGAATCACTTGCCCAACACCTACACCCACTGCAAAGAATGTAAGCTGAAGACAGCAGCCCTTATCCTGCACCAGATGCAGCATAAGGTAGAAGGGATGTTTTCTTGAGGGCCTGTTTTCATTCTTAGCAACTCACAACACCTTGTGGCTTCTGTGCTTGCTCCCATAGGTAACAGCACTAAATGCAGGCATACTGCTGCGCAACCCCAAAGTAAAGCACAGCCTTTCTTTACGCAAAAAAGATTGCCATTTGTGCTTGAGGTGTGAAGTATAAGCAAAATACGAAACTTGATAGAAAGTATTGTCAGAGGGTAAGGCAGAAACCTGACCTCCACCTACAAGAAAGAAGCATGGTATTTGAAACTGTACAGCTCACATTGCGAGCCAAAGGACACGCTGGCACCTGAAATCAAGTTTCAAGCGTGAAAGACATGTTCCAAATTTGAACACAGCCAGTTTCTTAAAGTCTGTATCAGAGAGGGCTGGGGCCCAGACAAAATGCAGAGCTGAGACGTAAAGAAATGCAATACACCTATACCTAGCCATGCTGAGGCAGTGCTGCCAGTGTTTGGTCCACTAGGATCAGAGTGCTTTTCAGTACAAAGTTGCTTTACCCCCAGTAAACTTCTCTCAGTCCTTCTTGTCTTTGCCACCATGTTCACTTTTCACAGAAGCTAAGTAGAAGAGAACAGTTAATGCCATTTACTCGCCGTTCAGTTACGCATGTTAATTATTCATCTCTGTTAGCCCAAATGAAAAGCAAAAGAAGTGGGAAAGAAGCTTGAATTATCTTCTGGGTTTCTAAGTTCCGTTGCAAAGTGTCTGACTTTGATCCCATTCACTCAGGCTTCTTTATGAAGACTCAACCATTCCAAGTCCATATTGCAAATTTACCATGTGATAACATTAAGGAAAATGCACTTTGAAGAAAAGACACTAATAGTGTAAGAATATACTTCTGATAGAATTTTTTTATTTAAAAAAAGGAAGAAGGTACAGGAAAGGAAACAAAGATGGTTAAAGGTGTTAAAGTTAAAAAGGAAAGAGGCCATACTTCCCTGCTTTATTTGGGTATGTGTCAAATTTACTATTACATTAAGGTGAACTTGATTATTGCAAAAATGTATATAGCACAATGCATGTGAAATACTATCTTAATTACGTTGATGTTTGAAGGAAACATTCCGTGTGTGTTCAGGTCAATTCTCCTACACAAAGATACAGGAATTGTTTGCAATAATGTACAACAAAATCATATCCTGCTCAGGATGCCGCTCCGTAGTGGCTCAGACCAGTCCATGCTGGGGCTGTTCTTCCCACTGAGCACATGGAGGGAAGTCCCGATCTTGGTCAAAATGAGCTCAAGGTTAAAAAACAAAAATAAAACCACAACAAGCCAACACTTAATCTTCCTTATCTGGTTCACTGCAGTAATACAAACTCATGAACTAACACAAGAGATATATGAAGAAAAGGACTAGAGGGGACTACCACTTTCGGTAGCCATACTTCTGCATTCTCAGGGGATATGGTTACACTTTTGTTTGAAGACAACTCCCTGTCAAGCTTGAAAACCAGCACTGGAGGACAGAAAATAAGATTCTTCTGCTTTAAAGGGAAGATGTAATTAGGCAGAGTTCCAGTTCTATATACGGATGCTGATAGTATTGATTAAACTAAGTGCTGTGGAGTTCGTGTATCTGCTACAATTAGTGCAGCACTAAGAGATTCTAAAAACAAAACAAACACCTTCTGCAAGGCATGGATTTCTCAGGCAGTCTTCAGAATATCTATTTCAATGTTACATAGATAGCACTACAAAAAAAAGAAAATAAAAATAAATCAAACTACAATTACAAAAACGTGCTGGTTTTATATATATATAAAAATATGCTTCCCACATTATAGACTAATAATAATAGCTAGCTTATAAACAGAAAGGAGAAGACAGGTGCAAGAATCTCTGAAAACTAACACCTAAGTTTAGAAGAGACTTCACTGTCAACGTGCATATCCATATCCAAAACACGTAAATGAGAAATGGTTAAAGTTCAAATAGAAACAATGCATCATATACTGTACATCATATTTAGTGGTGCCCTGGCAGTGCTGGGGTAACAGTTGGACTTGTTGATCCTAAAGGTCTCTTGTAACCAGAACAATTCTGTGATTCAGTGGTTTGAATACGATGGTTTGAGCTTTCCCTTCACCTCAAAAGACTTTCAGTGTCAGTATCTAGCGAGTGTTGTGCATCACACAGCCCCTTCAGTATAATGCCTTGATAGTCCATAGATTTTGCCTATACTGAAAGGAAGCTTTAATATCTTTCTGGATATCTGGTCTAATTGTGTCTACCTACAGCATCCATGAAGCTTTCTGTAGTAAAAACCAAAGAAGAGAGTCACCTAAAAGTGATGCCAGTTGCAGAACTATTAAAACTAAAATTACTAAAAATAAAATTTTAAGAAAATGTATGCAACATCTAAGTAAAAAAAGTTCAAGGAGGAAAAGGTTGGTAAAATAATGCTTTAACTATTTGGTAAATACCGTTTATTACAGTTAACATGTAGCAGTACGTTTTAAAGAGTTCTTCACACTTCTGAATTATTTAAACAACCAGCTTCTCACAATCAGAAATATTTTGCATACAGTATGATCTGTTCTGAAACATTCAAGCCCCATTCTAAAATTGTTTTTAAAAAACAAACCAACCCAAAACTCAGCTGTTTCTACCCTGATTGAACAGAAAACTGTAAGTGATAACAAATTAGCACAATTAATTCGAGGGAGAAATATTTCATCAGTTAGACAGGCCGTGTCTAGTTTAAGAGTGGATCAAATGCTTATATTGTTAACTTCCCCCCTCCCCAAGAAATCAATGATTATTAGACACTTGCATGAATTAAAACAAAAAAATAAAAAAGTAAATTAAGTTCCTCATTCCTTTGCTATGATTTTGAACAAGGGCAATGATGTAATTGCACCCAAGTAACCAAGGAAGTGAAAAACCAGAAACTTAAATCAACAGATAGCAAGGAATTGGCTGGAGAGCAGGATTTATGAGCAACATGAAGTTCATTTAGACCCTCTGTGCCAAACCAGCCCCCTGGGATTGCAGCACACACTTCTCATCCTCTGCAAAACAGAGACTTGCAGCTCTCAGGCTGCCCTACCACCAGGGCTGCTCACACACTCATGTCTGAAGCTGTCAGAATGCTAAAACTAATTCAGTTAAATTACTGATAGAATTTACAACCAAAAACCACTGAAGACATTACATTGGTCTCCTAAGGACACTTAAATTTTAAGATCTTTCTAAGAATACTTTAATATAGTCACTGCTGGCCTCAAAGTCACTAGTTAGCATATTAACTAGGTTCTGTTCATTATGATGGTAGAGTCGATCATGGTTTAGAGCTTGCAAACAAATAATTTAATCTAACCTTTAGAGATTAATTGATTGTCCCAGTTGCCTTTTCCTTCCTTTATTGATATCTGGTCTTCTTAACAACACTGTAAAACTCTGCTACTTTACATGTCACCTCTATGAGAGACTTTGGGCAGATTTTTCTGTGTCTGCATTTTATTCAGAGAGTACCCTCAAACAGCATGGTTAAGGGTATTTTGTGGGGTATTTTGTTCGTTTTTTTCCAAAGCAACAGGATACATCAGCCTTACCCAGCTCATCTACAGCCACAATGAACAAATTAGTAAAGAATGTAACAAAACTTGTAGGACGAAAAAATTTCTTTTATTAGACCAGTTAATAAGGATGGAAGGTTGATATTCTTTGACCTCTTTTCTAACTGCGATCACAGGCAAATACCATGCTTCATGTAAAGCTAAAGCAAACCCTACACTGCACAAAATTATTTTGTTTCAATAAAATTCCTGCCAAAACTGGTGCAGATGTGAGAACAGTGGAAACTGGTGTCAATTTATCTCAACAATCGGACTACCACACTATCTGATCAACAAACATCAAACGAATACTTGGAAGATTCAGTGAGTTACTTGATTCATTGTTTCCTCATCTCTGAATGATTTTAAGAGTCTTCTTTGGCTTTCAAATTACTAAGAACGTGGACACAAGAATTAAGTTTCTTCCCTAATCAGAATGTTTTCTTTTACAAGTGAATAAAATCCACATAGTAAAATAACAAGAAAATACTATCGGGATTCAACCTAAAAAACCTTCACCAAATTGCCAAAACTTTAGAGCAAAATAGCCCGTGTCTGCAATTGGGAGCTCCCACACAGGAGAGAAGGGGAAATACAGATATGATAAAAACACTACAAGTGGCTAAATTCAGGATCCAGCTGAACTGGATCAATCTGTCCCTGCAAAACCGTAAACAAAGAGCTTCCCAGGGCTCTGCATTAGGGGATGCCCAATGCAGTGTCAGGGTTAAGCCCTGCGGTGGACAGGGAAGAGTGGTGAAGCAGAGCACATGGACTTCAGAAGATCTCTGCGGGAATCAGGAGGGTCTGACTGTACTTACTAACTCCACCTCAGCATCCGCCACACCGCAGCAGGCCAATTCCATGCAGAATCTCCCAAGTTTATTATCTTGAGCATCAACTGCACAAATGCAGATAAACTGCTTTCTGAATGTGAGCTAGGCTTAGAAGAAGGTACTCAATGACTGAAACATCCATTTGAGTGTAACTAAATAAACCTGACTGTAGCTGGTTTAAAGATCCTTTCTTCTCTGCAAATCTGTGTACAATTAGGATAAACTACAACAGATGACTTAAAATTGACAAGTAAAAGCCACACAATGAGTAAAAGAATCAATGAGGCATCACCAGAACTGGCAGTTAGGCCACACTTTTGCTGCTACTATTGGCCTTTTTTGATCAGAGCACCCTGTTCGAAGTTTCCCTTAAACTGCTGGCATTTGCAGAAAGAAAAATGTGAGTAAAAATAGTAAAAGGACCATACACACAGACCAAGGCCACTGAAACAACTACAATACAGCATTCACAGACCTCTTCCACAGTAGATGTGAAATTAATTCATTGAACTCCCTCAACTTCTTCCATCTGTACACCCTACACACGGATCAATCCAATTCTTCCCTGAAAGTGGAGGAAATCTTGATAACTAGTTTGGGGAAAGAAAAAATAAAAAAGGTAAAGAAAAAAAGATACTCTTCCCTGTCTAAACATCTCTTCAAAGAACTTGAGATACTGCTATGACAAAAGCCAAAGTTGATGTTGCTTCAATTAAAAAGAGCATATTATACTCATCTGCTCATAGAAGATGCAACCTCCTTGAAGTCCACATACCGGATGCAAAGATAGCCATTCTTCCAGTCTTGAGGTAATATTTGATTCAAGTCTGAATGCCCTCCTCATGTATCATCTCTTTCTTGATCCCAGGAAGCTGGCAGAGAGAAGGAAGCACAACCTTTTGAGCCAGCAAGCAGGCGAAGGGACCGCAAAGGAGTGATGAAGAACCAAATCTGCTTTTTGTTTCCATGTTGAAAGTCCAAGACCATGAAAGAATGCATTAAGTTCCTCCACAGTGCTGAAACAAACTGTAGAAAACTCTTGAGCATGAGGAATCTCCTGAACATGTCCTTTTGGGGCTCAAGGGGAAACCCATTAAGAGACTCCCAGTAAATGTCAACTTTAAAAAAAAAAAAAAAAAAAAAAAGAGGAAAAGATGGAGCTAAGACCTTGTTTGGAGCTTGAACAGTACCCTCAGAAAATGGAACTGCTCTGTGGGTAACATGATAAAGTATTTCTTTTGTACACTTATCAAGAGCTAGGATGCAAAATTTCACTCAGACCGCAGCAGAAAAAGCTAAGATTTGGGAGTAAAAGGTAAGATAAACCTCTCCCAATCATGGAAAACTTAAAGCTTTATTGTACTAAATAGAGGAGTGAGACCAGGAGAGTGCAGATTAGACAGAATCATGGTTATCCGTAATTCTTTGTGAAAGTCTCCTGGCAAACCAGACCTCAGTGAACTGCACTTTTTACATTATCTCAAGATAGATACAAAACACTCAAAACTAGTTTAATATCTAAATATTATGGCTGCCAGGTCCAATATGCAGCCATTGTTGGAACCTTGCTATCTTTATTTCCCCCAAATTTTGTTGGCCATTTAAGAGACAAATATTCTTAACAATTCTAAGCATCCATTTTTTTCTTAGATAATAATCAAATAATAATCAAATCTATTCATCTGTATTTGAAAGGCACTCGGGAGTTAGGTCCTGAGTAACATCAATCAGAACATATTTTCTGCTTCAAGAAAGTCATGGTAGATCTTATGCAATATGCTTTTGCCTCCTGCAGCTCACCAGTTACACAAGAGGTCACCTAGTGGGACCGGTGCTACTTTTGCTTCTTTAAACAGCCTGTGTGCAGACTGAGGAAATATTAAGCCAATAAAAGTAAATGGAAACATTCAAGTTGGATGAAACTTTAGAGACAGAAGTCCTGCAGATATAAAGAGAAAGAAAAATTCCCTACTATCAACACATGAGCTGTGGAAAAGAGACTTCTATAAAAGGCAGTTCTATTTCTAGGAATGAGCATCGGTGTACTGAACTGTATTTGGGGAATTATGGAATAGATGTAACTTATTGGAGAGGATTCTTCCCATCTAAATACATAAAGTTCATTTCTTGCATTGGTTTTGAAGGGAAGTGTAGAATAAGAAGAAATTAAAAAGCAATGGAAGACAAGCTGTTCTGAAAATCAATAAATCAGAAAACTGCACAGTCACTCCCCACCCCCGCCAACTTTCCTAGAGCAAAATCCTCTGCATCATGGAGATGACTGTGTCAGGTATCACCAAAATTCTTCTGTCACCAAAAAAACATTCAAGAATGGCTTCTGTGCCTTCCCACTGCCTTCCATACAAAAGGCAGCTGGTGTAATAAGAGATACCATGCATTCTGCTGATACCTCCTGAAAAAGAAATGTTTGGGATACACAGACTAGGGTTTTTTTCATGAAAACACAGGGAAGCTGCCCAAAGTGAAGCTAAATGTGGTAAATTCGTCTCATTATGCAGAAGCAACCTCAAACTGCTACGTACCACCCTTGAGACTTCAGAGGTCAAAGGAGGTTCTATAAGAACCTCAGTGCTTCTTCGCCAAACCGTGAGAAAGTAACTCATCCATGGGGGTCAGTCCTGTATCTGACACTGTCCAGTACTTCAGTAACTCAGCTGATACAACAAAGAAAACTGTTATTACATCTGCATCGTCTACAAAGCCTGAAGAAAAAGTATAGAATATTAAAAGACAGGATTCAAAATTATCTGGACAACTGCAAAACCACTTGGAAGTAAAGAAGAAAGATTTTATTCAAGAGCAGTACAAAGTCATACAGTTAGTGTGAATAACTGCAGAACTACCAGATCAGAATTACCCGCAGAACTACACGACTGCAGAAATACAAGGTCAGAATTAACCAAGCGCTTTGCAGTTCAGCAGACACCCAGTAATATAATAGATGACAAACTGCAAAAAGTATCCGTGTTATAAACACCGGAATAACTTCGCAATGGGATGTAAGAGAGCAAAATATCTAAGGGGCATGGAAGATATCTAGCTTGTTTGGGTGCTATAAGACAAAAGAAAATTAGATCAATTGGATTGCAAAAGAAAAGAGAGATGAAAGATAGTATTAATCAGGGTAGGTAGTTTTACTCAGTCTCAGAGTAAGGGCACATACACACAGATGCCAAATACGTTAAAAGTTGTTGCTAACTAAGGAAACCTATTCTGCATATCTACTCTGGACTGCTAAGAATTCAAGAACGAAGATTGAAGTTACATGCTAGAGGAAAATAAACTAATCTAACAATGGGTTTGAACAAGCACAGACCTGGATGTACAAGACCTGCCGTCAGAAATTTAAGATTGTACTATGTATAGGTGACGGCTTCCAAACTTTTTCACCCAGAGAGCCACTGACAAGCAGACCTCAAATCTTGCTGATAATTACTGCAACTGAAAAGGCAAATTAGTACCTACTGCTAGCACACCACTGAACATTTGGTTAGAAAAAAAGCATCTGCAAGGAATGGTTTGGGTAGACGTCGATTCTGTCTGGCACGAGGGAATACACCATTTAAGTGTTTCTCTATCTTTTAAAGACCACCTGGGCATATTAAAAAGGAACCCATGAATCATGGTATTTCCTGATGTTCTTCAGGGAAGATGAGGCCAAAAATAAAGTAGTAACTGTTGCTTATCACTTCTTAAAGCAGCAGAAACATATTTAAAAGAAAGTAATCTGTAACACATTAAAATACTGCTAGAGCAACGAACAGGACTCATAACCAATGCACTGCTGTGTGGACATTTTAGAGGTATTTCAGTCATTTCTTATAGTTTCAATATGTTAAGATAATAAACATGAAAAATAATTGCACAAATAAGACTTTTCCTATCGCAGGCATTTTTCTGATGAGCTCTCTACTCAAAAAGCATTTTTCTTAAAAAAAAGTGTTAACCTGAAGGATCTCCCCAATAATCTCCCCAAGGAAGTGGTGAATTCCCCAACATTGGACACTTCTAAGACTCAGCTAGACAGGGTGCTGGGCCACCTTATCCAAACCATGCTTTTGATGAGAAAGGTTGGACCAGATGGTCCTTGAAGTCCCTTCCAACCTGGTATTCTATGATTTTATAAAAGTTGCTTAGTTTTCAAAGAGGATCGTAGTTCATAGGTCACGTGTACACCTGAGAATAAATTAATAGTCTTTTAACCTACAGATGCTCCCCGTAACAATGAGTGTACCAACGACCAGACTTGATTTAAACTCTCAATGTAATAAGAGGAAGTACTGGATACTTCACACCCCAGAAAAATCACATCAAAATATTTTGTAAGTGAAAGTTATGTAAGAATTCGACTATTTCCACTTCATTAACCAAAACCATTCACTTTCATCCCTACTTGACATAAACTCGCTGACCTCTTAGCCTTCAAGTTGTAATTCAAACGACAGTGTGTGGGAACGACCAGCCAGGCACTAGCACAGGAGCATGTCACCAGTAACATTTTAAGGCGAGCAGCTAGGGCAGTAGCTTAGCAGCATTCCATACTTAGGTGACTCTGCATGCCATCTGACTTGCATATGGGAAAGGAGAGGAGGTCAACACCTCAAGATGACCTAGACAGAGATTCATGCCACCTCATACAGTAACAAATCTAATTATACATTCTTTTTAACTACCTGGACTGAATTTCTAGAAGCATCTTGAGCCAAGGCTCCAAATGTAGTAAAAGAGGAACAGACTTTGTACATGGATGAGATAAATTCCCACATCTCCTTGACAACAGGGCACACAAGTCATTGGGACACTAATACCAAACACATCTACATACCAAACACATCTACATTAGCAGTGGAGAGCAGGAGGGAAGATGGACAGTTTCTCCTTGGAGGAAAATACATAGGGTATACAGAGAAGAGAATGTAAAGTAAAAAACACCTAAGCCTATATTAAATGTAGCTGATGCAATTAGAAGTTGCAGCTCATACAGACACTCCTGTAAAATAACTGACCCATTTTTTTCCTTGCCGAACACTTTTTTTGCTGAGAGAGAAGAAACATAACTCTCTGAATAATTGCAAGAGGCAGTATGTTGTAAATGCCAACCTATAAACTTATTTTTTTCCTTCATCTCTCCGCTCCACTGGATATAACAGCATTCCTGAAAAGAACCAAACTGCAAACCTTTGGATAAGCTGTAACTGACCTCAATCACTCAAGAATGTCACATTAGTCAATATGCTTGCTTAGCACTCCATTTTTACTAAGCCTATAGTGAATCAAGTTCACACCAGACAGGACTATGCCGTATCTCCACTGAAATAAGAGCAGTGGCACCTGCTTACATTTATTAAATACCTAGAATCATCTTACCAAAATCAGAAAAAGTTTGATCAAAAATGCCACCAAAATACCAACATGTAAGAACTAAGCACTACTTGAGGGAACAGTACTATCAGAATTATTAAAATACCTGAAAACTGAAATCAGCAACAGTTTTAGTTACCACTTTCTGTAGGTTTTTTTTTTTTAAGCTTAGTTAAGGCACTTCTTATTTTGTCCTGCTGATATTCCAACTCCTAGTGTAAGAAGGCACTTAGGTGTTTTATTGCCAAAAAGTACGATTCTTACACAACAGAGAAGACACAAATGAAAGAGCCTCCACACTAAATAAACAGAAGTAATGGGAAAAAAGTAAGTTTCCTTTTTCTTCTTCTTGTTGAATAAACAGTACATTCAGTTCCATGGCCTGAGTTAGACTGACTTCCCTCCTCCTCTCTTTGTACATGCTTAGGTGAAAAGCTTGAGATCTATTTCCCAAAGACATGAGTTTCACAGTGCAAGTGATCCAATTAAAACAGGAAGCCATTTGTAATATTTCTTTAGGTATCCCATAAATTCCAACCTAAGCTGTAACTGACTTACCTTTTCCGTAATCTGAAAGTTCTAGGCTTTTTAATGAAGAGAGGAAAGAAAATGAACAACTACTAAGGAACTTCAATTCCAAACAGCCTCACAGAACCATTAGGAGACTATTTCATTTTTCTATCTGGGCACGTAGCATGCGACCCATGGAAAGAGTGACACATGTAATGAAAAATGAAATTGGTGCAAAAAATAAAGAAGAACGGACATTGGTTAAAAATGCCCACAGTTAGGGTTTTGTTTTAGTTGTTTGTTTGTTTTTTGGTTGGTTGGTTGTTTTTTTCCCCCTAAAAACAACAAACAAACAAAGAGAGACAGGGAAAGACAAGAGATATTATTCCAAGTAATTCCCAAGAAAGAAAGTGGACCAGGTGCCTTTAGTTGAGGTGGTCTAAATCAATATCCACAATATTCAGCCCTTCCATCTCACCACTCTTCCGAAATAAATACTTTTGAGAAAAAAGTTTAACATGCTTGCCAGGTAACACAGGTACAGAGTTAAAGTGGCTATTAGCCACAGCCATGATGGTATGGTGCTGTTCTACACACAAACTAGTTTCATTCCTTCCTACTCAGTGTCTTTTGAAAGTGGACTTAAATGGGGAAAAATTCTAAGATGAAATCTGAAATCCTTTCATCTAGTTACAAACTATAGATATTTTTGATTTGAAGAGAATAAAACATTGGAATTTAAATAAGGTATCCATTTTATTCCAGCAATACAAGGCATGGATTGGGACAAATCTTAAACTTAAAAAAATAAATTTAATATTTTATAAACTGTATGCCAATTTTGACTCATTACCTTTGAACCAAGTCCACAATATTCTTTTTCTAAACTTGACATAAAAACTGTGAGCTAAAAATAAAAATTCTTAGAACAGTATCTTATGCCCAGATTTTCCTTTTTTTTCAGCTGATATGGACACCTTGTTTCAATTGTTCTGAACAGAATGGAAAACCCAGGGAGCTCACTAGCTCAGTCTTTTTTTCTAAATAAAAAAAAAAACAACCCAACCAACAACAACAAAAATAATAATTAAAAAAACCAACAATAACCCAACACCAAAACCACAATGTTCTGACAGGTCTCAGAACTGCAGGAACTTCCTTTGACAAGAGGAGAGAGAATGTCAATAGTAGCAGAAAAGCCCATTAAATTACCTGTACCAAGGGAATACTAAAGAGTTCAACTGAAAGAAAATGGGAAAGAGGAGAAGATGGTAAAAGAAATCAATAACAAATTTACTGTACAATTATCAATGAGAAAACAGTATTATTGGAATTATTTCACAGTCTGTGGATATTTTCTCTATTTATTTATTTTTACTTACCCAGACCTTTTTGTCCAGGGTTTTTAGCAAAGTTAAAAGTAAACTGATAAAAATCTTTGAACTTTGTTGGATCCTTTAGCTCTTGTTCCAGTCTTGGCAACAGAGCTTTTAGTTTTTCTGTAGAGTCACACCTATTTGAAAGAGATTACATTATTTGTAAAGTTTTAAGATTTCTTTTTACTTTTCCTTTTCCTTCTATTTTTTAAAGTTTAGTTTCAGAGCACAAGAAAACAGCAGATAAAGTTACTCTGTTTTTCTGGATAGCATTGTTAAAAATATCAACACTCCTGTCACGACTGAAGTGAAACATTACATACCGGCATCTCTTAAGTACACAACCCAAACATGATTTGGTAGTCACACTTCTTTTCTCAATCTCTTTGAGTTTATAAACTCAAACAATAGATGTTATTCTGTTCTTAACATAAAAGCCTCGCTGAAATCTGCTATCCTTTCCCCTTTTACAGACACTGTAACACAAGGGTGAAGGGTTTTGATTTAAGGTGCATAGACATTACTTTCTCCCTGATCTACCTAAATAAAGACCTGCATACTACATTCACAGTCAACCTTCATCTTAGACAACTTCCCAACAAAACGATGATTTACAGCCATCCTCTCCCCACCATGGAACCCTTGCCAATAAAACCTTGGGGGAAAAAGAGCCTCTGACAACAGCTGGAAGGCTGACAACCCATTTAACAGCCCCGGTATGGGTAAGCTAAGAATCCCAGGTTACTGGGATTCTGTCAGAACCACACTCCGTAACAAGACTGAAGCATTTTCAGGGAAAGCACCTAGGTTGATGAGATGCAATTTAAAAGAAAAAGGGTTTCCTTCACACCAAAGAATCAAATGAATATTCAAGGTATAAAGGATAGAACCAATACTTAGAATTGCACCCAGAAACATAAAGCGAAGGAAATCTGTTTCAAAGCAGTAGCTATCGTAACTAACACCTTGTGTTTGAAAGTGCTCAGGAGCTAAGTGTTTGTATTTATTCTAAAGATTCGAGAATAATTTTGTTAAAGATGGGTAACTATAGCAAAAGCTGTAAGATGCAGATGCAGCTTTAACTGTCTTGCACAGTACAGATAAAAATAAGTACCTTTCTGGCCTCCAGCAGTACCTGGTGGAGAAATGATAAAGAATTCTGCCAATAGTCTTCAACTGAGAGCTTCACTGTCATGGAGACTTGATCTAGTTAACAATAGGGACAAATATCACACAGTCCCATACACATCCTAGAGGTGCTACATGAACTAAGCTTCAGGGAAATTCTTTTTATTCAAATCCTTACCTATGCTTAATGCTACAGAACACAGATATTGCACCTCCAATACATAACAAAATCCTTCCAAATCCTCAATAAGCACTGTACCAGTAGTAAGCAGGTATGATCAGATTATGCTCTCATGAACTAATATGTTGAGTAGAAAGAGATAAAAATCACAGATCTCTGTGGAACTGTATCAGAGACAGTCATGAGGACATAGAAGCAATGGGACAATAGTTACAAAACAAAAAAAAAAAACAACCCAAAGCCAGAATCCACTGGTGGTTTAGCAAAACCTTTTTAATCAGTTAGATAATTCTGGCAGCCGTTAATGTGACAGCATGAGCACTTGATTGCTGTCCATTGGGAGAAAAATCATCATTATTCTTACAGTCACTACCCAAAGGGACAAAATAACTTTTGATATCATCTGAAGTGTTCTGCTTTATTCCATCATGATTTCTGAATACCCTAAATACCCAAATAGGAAAGCTTAGAAAGATGACATCAGTAACAACAGCCTGCTAGGACCCCTGCTCAAGAAACAACCATCACATTTGTGAGAGGTTGGTCTGTTGCAGAGAGGTATTGATAAGGTGCCGTTCTAAGAACAAATGAAACTATTTAGCTACAAAAAAATATGCACAACTAATAAACTGTAATCCTCCACCTATCTAATGTAATCTGGGTTTTTTTTTGTGGTTGTTTGGTGTTTTTTCAACCCCCTCTATATTCAAATACTACATCTCTTCCAAGGAGGAGTAATTATTTTATGGTAATAAATGCTTGACTATTGCTAAACAGAGGCAATTTGGTTTAACCTCAAAGTCTATATCCCAGAAGAGATCCATAATCCAGGAAGGAAAAAAATTTCTACTAACAATACCCTCTACTTCAATTTCTTATATATATCCTGTACAAATGAAGTATGTGGTATACAAGGCAACAAGAAAAAACTATGTAGGTGGTAAAAAAGAAGAAATAGTTGCATTTGGTGGTAAGGAAAAGAATTGAAAGTTCTTTGTTGCTCTCCTATTTATTTTCTGCTTCAAATCTGACTTTTTTTTCCCTTCATACAGTCATCTTCAGTGACTTCCAGCTTTTAACAACACAGGGCTCAACTCAAAACCTTAGCGTGACCATGTATATGTTTGTATGAATTACATGAAAAGATCAGCATATCTGTCTGGTTTCCTTGCTGTACAGGTAGGAATAACCTCAACTCACCCGTACAGCAGTCATTGTTAAGGCTTTGCAGTAAAGCACCAGTGTAAGGGAGACAGGCCACTACAGGCATTTAGCACCAGCCATACCAGCTTTCTGAAGTCTCCCAATTAAATTAAAAATGGTTTAAATGGAAACCAAGCTCAGGCCTTACATTTTGAACTGTGCAGAAATAGATACTTACCCCAAATCTGTCATGCCATCAACAAATTCCTTTTTACTGAATTCACATTGAGTAGCTGCCCTGAACTTCCATGCTACAACCAGAACACTGATACTGGCTGGGTCCAGGCTTAAATCATCACAGAACTGCTGAATTCCATCAATGCCAATTTTATTTTCATCTTGGGGGTCTGCAGTTCAAAATACAAAGAAGAGAATTGTAATTATTTACAGAAATATTTACAAATAATCACCTCCATAACACAGAGCTCCATTTTTTTCATAAGCTTCACAAACATCTTCACTTGAAATCTAGGTAATTTTGGAAGTACCTTGAAAAGTACCTTGTAAATAGATTTTATTCTGCAAACTTCCCTAGAAATTTGTTTGCAACTTTTTCCTAAATTCATCAGCTAATGTCAATAGTTTTGTTTTCACTCCACAATGCTCTATAAAAGATCTGAATTAACTGAGGAGATGTCTGACTACATCTTCAAACAGTAAAGCTGATAAACTCATTAAAAATGTATAATACATTTATTGGTTAGCAAGTATTAAACTTTAAAAGAAAATAAAATACAAAAGCAAAACCCCACAAATCCAAAACCCAACAAAAAAAGCCCCAAACCCAATAAGCACCTACCAAGTGAGCCCATGGATTTATTTATTTTTTTTCCTGATAGGGATAGATGAGAATCCATTATAACTGTTTGAAGACCACAATTAACTCACACATTTTTTATTTTAGTTATAAGGAAAATCACCAAATCATTGTTCAAACGATGCCTTAGCATAACAGGGTCTTAAGCTAAACAATACAACTTAGAAAATATTGTTTCAGTTGTAGTAAGTTTACTACCTTTTTGAATGTCAGAACCACACATTGCAACTGCCTATGCCAGGGTTGATCTCACTGTAGTGATTCTGTCACTGTAACAGTTCTGTAACTGTGACAAAATTATCTAAAAAACCCCAAAACCCACAACCCTAACAAACAAACCAACCTCCCTGTATGTAAATTTAAAGAACTGGAGTGGAAAAAAATGACAACAACCAAAGAGAAAAAAACACAAGCAAACAAAAAACTAAAACACCTTTATTTTTCAAAGCTTGACAGTTTGCAAAGCTACACAACTGCCTTCAGCTTCTGATAGGAAGACATTTTAGTATTCTAAGTTTGGCTATGTGAAAAAGTATCCCCTGAGCAAATTTAAGACTAACTTCCTAACCTGTTAAGATTTTCCATTATGCCATTTAAGTCCTTATCCAAACAGTTGATGGAAAAAAATAATCAAGTCCAAAGAACACTTTCCTGGTTTGTTGTTTTGGGTTTTTTTGGTGTGTGTGCATGTGTATGTGAAGTGGATCTCCTCCACTTCCAGACAATACTAATGTGGAAGAAATAGTAAAATGCAGAAAGTTAATTTAGCAAACACCCATGGTATAATTCAGAGACCTTTGAGTGGGAATAACAAGTAAATATTCTACTGCCAGATCTAGTTCTGAGACACGTAGAGATATTTCTTGTGTATTTCCTGAGTAATTGAAGAACCAAAGGCATAAAGTGCACTAGTGTTGCAACTGGAGGAAAAATTCTGAAGGATTTCAACAAGGACTCTTTCAACCTAACCATGTTTCACGTTATCCAGGTCACTAGGACCAAAACCAAAACTGTTTGGACAGACTCGCTGGATAAACAGATAAGGAAAGTAGGAAAAAGTCAGAAGAGAAAATGAAAGACCTCATCTCCGATTTCAAACCTAGTGCAATATACATGCTATTCTATAGGCCCCGTGGGACAAAGGAATTCCTTGTTGTTGCGAGGCCCACAACTCAGGTTTAAGCTACATATGAAAAAAGGAAAGGGGTTTAACCAAAGCTTTTATTGTTGTCTCTCAAATCTTGTGAAGGTTTTGTTCAAGTTTACAACTTTAAGTGCTTAAGTGCGCTGCTAACCAAAACACAGACAAGAAAGTTGACTAGATTTTCTTTCACAACAGCCAAGTGGTGCAGTCAGCCACTGCTAGACAATGATAATAAGCAACACTTGTGCTTTAAAAAAAGAAAGTTTGATAGTCTTAGTAGCATTTATGAAATTGTCTATGTTTTTGACCCAGAAATTTCCAAGAATGATGCGCAAAGAGCAAGCAAAGGATTTAGATACGTAAATATGTGTTAATATATATTTACACATAAAACAAAACAGAAAAGTGGTTCTCTAAGGTTCTTTTTTCACTTTGGTTTTGTCCCAAAAAGGAAACACTATAGCACTGCTGATTCTTTGTCCCTACACAACTCATTACCACATAATAATGAAATATAAAATAATATCTATCCTCAAAATAGAACACATTAGGTAATGATTAACAAAACAAAACAAAAGTGGCAACAATATCACAAGACCAGAATAAATTGTATACAAAGCATATCATATACTGCAAGTAGAAAAGTACATAAAATCATAGCTGAGTGATTGTTAAGAGCTCATTTTTTTCAAATCCCAGATGTACGGATCCCATCAGAAGGGGCTGGTAATGCTTCCAGCCCGCTCTGCTGTAACACAAGTGTGCGAGTTGTTCGTTACACGTCAGGCACGTTTCAGAAAGCACTGTTATCTGAATCACGTACGTCGTTTCATTTACATGCCTGTTCTTTTTAACAAGGTTGTAAAATGAAAATAAATGGAAGAGTAACAACTCTGCCTTTAATCTACTTCCCTGGGGGTTTCCCTCTGAGCTTCTCTGAGCAGGCAAATCACTTCTGCTGTAATATGCCAGCAAAAAGAATAAAATGAGGATGGAGGGACTAGGGGTTTTTTATATGACTAGGTTTTGAGTTTTCTTATTTGATTGTTTTGTCAGATTCCTAGTTGTAAGGTTATCTGAAACACTTTTTGATTTTCATGTATAAAATACTATTATCTTTGAACTAATTAACTCCCCCAAATATTAGCATAAGAATATTACATATTATTTTGCCACTGTACATATATTTAATAACAGTCACTGGCAATAAATCCAGTAAGTTGCGTGACAAGCTTTAACTCTCCACTGTATGCAGCTGACACAATTTCCTCATGATAGGCTTAATTTTCTACTGTGAATTTACTTTAAACTCAAATAGCTACAGAAGTTGTGTACTGAACATTAAGAGCATTTCAAACCATTTTCATTCTTGTGTCAGTTCCACAAACACAAAGTGAGAAGCAAAAGCTAGCAATCTTCCCTTAGAAGTCCTTAAGAACGGCAGAGGGAAAAGCAGCAATACCACTCAAACAAAATGATTAGGAAAAATAAAACCCAAACCCCACAACAAAAAAAACAAGCCTTACCTTTGTATCGATTATACAACTGTTCTAATTTCTTCCTGTCTACCGAATTTTTCATGGATTCTTTGTAGTACAAGTCTGGATTCTGGAAGTAGTTGTCTGTTGCCACTTCTAGCTTCCATTCATTCTGCATTAAGCAGCATATAGCAGTCCTTTCACCAGCCTGGGTAAATGCCATAAACTGGCGGACCTTGTCCTTCTGAGACGATTTAAGCTTATGCTTTGGGATGCAAAAGAAGCAGGAAAGCCAATGAAGCTAATCCAGAAGTTTGTTTCAGCATTCTACTACTAACGCCTAGCTTTAAAAGGTTTTAGTTTCCTTGTTGATGGCAACTTTCACTTCAGAATTACAGGAAGACAAAGCCTTGTTCTTCTGCAGTTAAAAAGACAGCATTTTCTTCTGAAAATTGAAATGACAGCATCTATATATATACATATTTTTAGCAGCACATATCCTGGCAGTAATACATTTGTATTTCTGCTCTATTGCTCACATATGCACAAGTTTTTCTGTTCTGTAACAGCAATAAACACAAGTTTTGTCATATAGCAATATGGTTATCTTCTGAAAATATACGTAGTGGTTATAAAAACAAGACATTACAAAGGCACAACTTATGGATTCTCAAATTCTATGCAAGTTCTTCATACATGGAGAATAACTGCACAACACTCGTCCTAATATTTTCCTAGCAACACCAAACAATGCAAAGTTTAATCACTTTAAATGATCAGCTGAAAACGCCAAAAGCATTTTTCACATTTTTAGGTTAGAAGCCATTGCCAACAGAAGACGGAAGGCAAAAAGAAAAGAGAAAAAGCAAATAAGTCAGAGATTTGCTGAATGTTACAATGAGACTATAAAGCTGCTGTAAAAGTGATCTAAAACTCTAATGAACTCTGAAAAATATGTTTATACTACTAATACATTAAAGAACAAAACTGTCCCTTATAGTGGCATGCAAGAACCAGCAACATGTTTCTCCTAACCGTAGCTATTCGAAGCAACATCCCTAAACTTCTGGAACACCCAGGAGGTGAGAACAGGGATTTTACAGGGAGTAATTTTGCTCTTAACACAGCTCAACGCTATTCTTTACATTAAGTTGGAAAAAGGAGATAGTTTAAAACAAGCTCTGTTTTTTAGTATTTTGTGATACTTTCCAATTTCGTTAAACCATACTTAAAGCATGCTCTGGGCCATCAATCCAGCTGAGAGATTTAAGTTCCTTGCTACTGCTTAAATCATCAGGTCTAATAGAAAAATCTACTGGTCTTTTCAGTATCGGGGGGGCAACTGAATCCTTGATTCAGTGAGCAGTAAACACAGAACCATCTTTCAGTTTACTTGTTATCTTGTGCACACATATGGATGGTGACATCTTTACTACAGATGGCACTGAGACAAGAAACACATCATGTAAACAAGGTAAGGATGTTGGTCTGTCTTATGAGAGATTTCAATTTTGTACAAGGAGATTTTTTTTTTTAATACAAGAAGTAGCAGTAAAGTTTCTTTTTATATAAAGTATAAAAAGTGTACAAAGTATATAAAATGTACGTAAAGTAAGAAAAGAGCTGCAAAAATAAGTACAATGGATTTTTTTAAAAGAAAATACTGGATGGCATTTTAACTGCAAGCTCTGTGTGCCTCCCCCAGTTCTCATTAAGTACTAATGATGAGAACCTCTCTGCACTAAGATCTTCCCCAGTTACATAAACTTCTTTCGAGCAACAAGCTGAAGTGATGATCATTTCAAAGGAGCAGTTTATGACAATTCCAAAGTAAACCCCGTGTCCTCTTAGAATTCTACTAACACAAGAGTTATTTGAAGAAATCAGAGATAAAAACCACAACCGACTACCCAATTTATTACTCTGCCGCGTAGCGTGGTTTCTACTGTTCCTTTGGGCTTAACTCCCTGCGCAGCAGCAGCGGTAACTACGCACGCACTCCAGG